>LD363251.1:0-13245 GCA_001465055.1 Ptychodera flava
GTTTTGACCGACTTGGCAGGATAACGGACAGGGGCGCTCGGCAGGAAAAGGGATAAAGAAGTGCACTTACTATGGATGATTACAATGTTGAAATAACGCTACCTGTTACTCATTCTTGGAACTTTTGGAATTTGTAAAATTTTAAGGAGATATTATCATACGCAATATTCAACAGTCTTCATTTTGGTGAAAATAGAGGTATTAACATCTGCTTTCTTTTTTAAGTATCCACAAGTGTATTTACAGTGTTAGCCTTGAAAAAAGTGTTTTCTAAAAACTGACGTATAGTTACAAGACCAACTGACAGTGACCCCGCACTTTTCCCCCAGTTTTATGAAGTACATGTATTTTATCAATTAAATGTGCTTTTCCTTCGGGATAGAGCTAGAAGAATATAAAAATTGGCTAAATAGATGTAGTTCTGAATAGCCTATATAGTATTTTTGTAGACTCCAGTTCCTCAAAGAAAAGTTCGTCTTGTTTTCAGTTTGGTCTTCCTCAAAAATAGAATGCTGTAAGAGCTATGGAAGGAGAATTAGAAGAGGAAGAGAAAGCGTTTTATTGTCATGTCTCTTTCAAGTCTTTATCCAAAAATTCAATCCATGATGTGTGTTAGTTTCAATGGCAGTGGTTGGTCCATGCAAGGGTCAAAAGACAGAAGTTGTGTTTGGTTTTCTAAGATCATTCTTTGAAAATTCTTTGGTCAAAAAAGACCTGCGTTTTATGATCTCGGCCTAGGAATCATCGAATGTGTATGAGTAGGTGTTCATCATTATGTTGAATTAACTCCGGCAATAGACCTCAAACTGATATAGTGATTCACCAAGCACCATATAAAACTGTTTAATAACTAAAATGGTAAAAATGATTTAATGTCACTTACAGTAGTAAATATAATTCTGAGCTGTTGATTTGTATCTTGCTAAAGCTTTAAGGCAAAGGAATTTCTGTGTAGAGTTGAACTTCTTTGAGAATTCTGAACATATATGCAAAGAGAAAATCTCACTGGCCAATATTTTGCAGTGGACAAATCTCAACAAAAATTTCAACTGACAAATTTTGTAATATTCTGTCTCCACGATGAAACTTTCCTTTGTTGTGTGTCCATAGTCATGGATTGCTAAGCAGAACTGATCAATAGGCTATAAACAGCTACATGTATAAAGACAAGAACCTCATATTTACAGTGATGGTGAGATATGACCTGGCAGCATCCGTTTAATTAAAGTAATTAGAATACCACATATTAAAAATGAAATACAAGTACATAGATCTACATGTACAACTATTAACGGGAAGCTAGTGTTTGCCAAGTAGTGTATGATTGAAATATTCCAAAATTTAGAAGAAATCTTGTATTTTAATCAAGATAAATTTAACTTTTGTACTACATTTACTGTACCTGTACATGTAGGTCTATGGTATCTTAGACATGCATACTTCACATGTACAGGAAATTTAGTACTACCAGGGTCATATTACTTGATGTCTACCAAACGTGATTACATAAAACCTTAACAGACTGCGGAGTGGCTGTACTTCGCTGTACAGTGGCTATCATATATTACCCATGTGAATTGTACAGGAAATCTGCCAGTCTTTGCAGTGGTCGACCTGGTTCTGCACCAACAGTGTGTGGTTGTTAAAAAAAACAGATAAAAGAACTCTTCTATCAGAGTTGGTTGCAAGCAATGAGGAAATTTCCCAGCCAGCGACTGCAGTGCATGATAAAATGCCTAGTCTCAAGGCTTTGATACTTAACGAGTTACACCTGTTCAGTGTGTCTATACTAGCCATGTACTATTTAATACCCCCTTGACCATAAAACATCTTTAACCTCAAAGTCAAGGTCACATCTGTTCATTTGCATAGTAGTCCACCTATTGAGACTGAAACCCTGCTACACTGCAAGTGGTAGAACAGTAATTCAGTAGCTAGGAATGTTTATTTGATGTCTTCAGGAACACGCCTGATATGTCACTTTTCTTTTAATATGCTCCAACACTTATTTATTCACACAAATTAACATAGAATGTGATGGGGTCTACATTTATCACAGGCTGTATACCGTTGGCTTGTGCTACCTACACTGTGCCTACAGCTCTTTGATACTCATAGACTGGCAAAGCATCAGTGCAACCAGTATTTTCATCAGGTAATTTACCAGTGAAAGCAATTGTAGGCTGAGTATTGTGAGATGAGAGAAAAAATAAAAACAGACTGGTGATTTTATTTTAGCAGAGTGTAAGTATACAAGTACATACATGTCAGTGCTGCTATAAACTACTTTATCTCACTGTATAAAATTCAAAAAAAGGTGTGTGCATCTTTTACCTATTGTTGACCAAGTCTTCAGGTCATTCCCCTGTGTTGCTTGCCTTCACCATTCTGTGTTGAGGTTGATTGAACAGGCATTTTACAGTCTTCCTAAAAAGTTTCAATGCCAAACAAACAAGGTAAGGGCTAAAAATAGGTTGCTTTCGCAGTCTTGTACAGTGAAAGTCAGGTAAACAGAGCCAGATAAAAAACTCCGCACCAGTTGCTGCATGAGTCAAAATATTTGAACAAATACTTACATGTACGTACTACTTGCCAAGCTGTGGAATTTATAGTTGGCTTCCCTTTTACACAAATGGATTTCTAGAAAGTGAAATTTCTTTGATAAATTTCAAAGTTGAAACCAATAATTAATAGTTTGTGAAGCATGTATGGCGACTACTGAGATCAACTTTACATTTTTTGAAAGGAACATTTCATCTAAAACCACCACAGGTAAGGGAAAGGGACTTTTTATAGCACGATAGTTTAAGTGTTGAGTTATCTGTAATACCACACTGGGTTGTAATTTGTATTACGCCATTGAAAAAAGGCATGTAGGTTAATTGCGTTGACTATCTCAATGATTTTGCAGCTTTCACCATAGGCAATATTGTACTCATTGCTTCAAGAGAGCTCTTAAATAGCACAAATATTAAAACTGAATCACCTAATAATACCCTAGAAGGGTCAGTTTAGCCTAATGACCCTCCTCTCCCATGTTATATGTATGTATGGTCCGTTGACTTCTGTAGAATAAACCTTTAGTGACTGATCAGGTGGAGTGTGGATTGACAGCTGTGTGTACATCGGAAATTAACAGTAGCACACTATACAGTTGTCCAATGCAGTAAGTCAATTAAGATTTTGTACTTACTTTTCATTTCCTTGTTTCTGAATTCAATTAGTGTATGACCGTAGTTATATAATTCAATTTTCAGTGTACCTTATTCAGTGTACCTTGTTATTACCTTTCAGTGTTTCACTGTAAATTTACCTGTACCCATATGGGAGTTGATGACATGGACAATAATTTCTCATGTGCTTCTGGCATTGAATCATTGAAACAGGTAATTATTCTGCTACCTGCAGAAAGATCAAGGTATTTAGATTGCATCAGCTTAGACCACAATATCTGTCCTACACATGAGCACCAAGTCACTTCGTCAAACATGTACATGTTGGACTGACTTAATTTCAGTATCAAAATGTCAGTGATTTTGAGGCGAGTGATGAAGATACATTTCAATTTAAAGACAGTAAAATTTTCAATAGAGCAGACTCATACTTGACTGTAGCATGGCAACTCATGTAAGTACTGATTCTCTGTTTAAGTGAAATTGTTGAGAGACCAGTGAGAAACATCAAATAAAATTCTCAACACAACCAGTGCTACAATAGTGAGCTACTGTACAAACACTGGTTTTCAATGGCATGTGGTGTGTTGGTTTTTCACAACCGGGTCTGTCTAGCCTGTTTCTACAGTTGGTCTGCAAGGTTGATTTGATTGGCAGTCTCTGATAGACAGTATGATTGATGTCAAGGTAATAAAAATTGTATTCAGCCTACAGTACTGGTATTTCGACAGTTCCTGTCAGGACTGACAACCTCTTGTGAAATTTTTACCATGGACTTTTTATTAGAAACCCACACAGTGACCTTAATGTTTCAAGTACTTGGTCACCAAGTGAAAATTTAAGTCACAGACTATTAGTTAGACTTGATTGCCCATGTCTGCAGGTAAGAAAAGTGAGAGCCTGTAAAATAATTTACTGCCCATCAACATTCCAGTAGACCGTATGGGGAATCTATTGTGGCTTGCACTCATGCTATCAATCTGCATGGATAGTGTCTTGTGTATGTGACATCATTGAAGAATTGTTTCCCAGTTGAATATGGTAAGATATGCGTAAGGTGTCACCAGGGGCATTGGATGGACTGTGATCTCACAGAGTGATTTATGACAACTACAAATCTACCCATACAGCAAATTCTTTTACAAACTCAACTGAGGTACTTGTTAAATAGACACACTTCTATGGTGTAAAAGTGTGTTCAAAGTTAGTGCGGAATTACTGTACACATCCTCCATGCTGAAATCCGATGGATAAAATATTTTACTGGTGCAAAGTCAGGAAGAGCTGTTTTACTGTTACATACCAGTATACACGGGTCAGTCACAATCAGGGTGCGCTAGATGATTTTCATTCATTATGGACATATATCTGCTATTAAGACTGATATTATATTGCTTATTTGTTTCTAATAAATAGTAATAGTTGTATCTAACTTGGTCACATAAAGAAATATTGCATATATTGTGCAGGTTTGGTTGTACATCCACAAAAATGCCTTTAAAAACTGTAAAAAGTAGCGTTATGCTGTTTCACTTCAAAATGTACTTACTTTCAAAATGTTTTTTGGAACATAAAGTTAAAATTGTGGAATTTTTAGCTTACATATGTTATTGCAGAATACCTAACCTTTCTTTCACAAGTTATTTCATGTGATTATGTGCATCGGAACAGAAACTGTGGTATTTTTACCAAAACTGTAACATCGTTATGTTTTTTGTGTTTTGTGACCATAAGTACATATACCTTTAGTTTATATGTAGAAAAATGGGTACAATATTGTAATATTGAATTTAATTCCAACCTCAACATCCATGGCAAGCATTTTATACACCAAAATTAAAATAAAATTGCATATTGTATTGTTTTGTGAATAAATGAAAATGGAGATCGTTGTGGTCGGAATTTCTTGTAGCGTCCGTGACACACTCATATCTTAAGGACAACAGGAGTTATAAAAGATCTGATGTCACAGGCCTAAGTGTCAATAGGTGCCTACCTTAAATAAATAAATTATATAATTACTGTCCCTTGCATTCACTATTAATATTCCTAAAATATGGAAATGTAGCATCCGTGACGGAGTAGCGTCCGTGACAGTGTTTACTACATAGTCATAATTAATAACTATTTAAAACATTTTAAAGCAGTTAATCCACTGAACATATAAATACTAGTGTGTATTGTGTGTATATACATGGAGTTGGGTTACAAAATGTCTTCAAGGCATAAAATTGTAAATTTGCACAAAATTGATTTTTTTAAAAGTAATAAAACACTCAAAAAGTTATGTTGAGCCTCAACTGTAACACTTAGATTGGTGTTTTTTAAGAATGCAGTAATTATATTGAATATGTTATTAGAATTCTAGTGAAAAGAACAATGAATTCTGTGCTGTATATGCATTTATTATTGTGTATTCCATTTCAAGTCATTATGTCACGGATGCTACAATAAAATGCAAACATTGTTTTTCAGATTATAAGCCAATCTAAATGTGAAAAACCACCACATTTTATTGTTTTGTTATCACATTTTGAATTTTAAAAAATCAAGGGGGTAAGAAATGACATTTGTGTTAACTCTGTCTCCACCACTTTCACAAATTATGAAGGCAGAGAGTACGAACGTAAAGTTGGCGTCATCCTCATCCTCATCCTCAGGTGACCTTTCTAGCTGACGCTAAAATGACGCTACTCAGCATAAGCTTCAGCGTTGTATCCAAAGATTGCGGAGGATACGCTACCTGATGATGGATAAATGATAAAATTCGCCCATAACTTAAGAAAATAACAACTCCATTCTTTCTCAACTTTCTTTTGAATCCTAAAACTGGTTCGCAGGTAATATTATATCGTTAGAATATCTCATATGGACTAGTTTTTTGGAAATGTTCGTAATTTTCAGTCCATGGATCCGCGGATGTGTTTGTTGGTATCCTCTTAACTCTTGCGTTAAGATTTTCCAAAAATTGGTGCAAAAAAGGTATACATGGTCCGAAATGTGTAAAAATCGCCACCATGAGAGGTGATATGAAAGCCCTAATTATTCAAAGGACATATAAAACAATTAACCTGTATAACTATGACTTGAGGCCTGAAAAGTCAAGGTATTATACATATAACCTTTGAACTTTAAGGAAATTAAGGGCTAAGAATGTTGCATTATAACTACACCGTGAGAAATGGGTATTGAGAGGAGAGGTAACTAAATTTTATGAAATGCAAATACCACTGTGTTTTAATTAACATTTACAGTGATATGAAACTTGGAGCACATTTTTAAAGTCGTTTTTAAACTTATCATTCCATCAGACGCATTCGGGAATAATCAGATCTGACGCCGGTGAAGCTGACGCTGTAGCGTCATCCTCATCCTCATTTTCGCGTGACTTCTGAGGCTGAGGATGAGGATGAGTATGACGCCAACTTTACGCTCGTCAGAGAGTACAGATATATTATAGAACAGAGGTCAAAGGTTGCCAGACTACGTCTCTGATCTCCAGCCTCACCTAGGTGTGTGTGCGCCCCATCCTGACAGGTGTTAGAACAGATGCAAGCCATTTGGATTTCTTGGATGGTGTGTCAGATACATTGTAGCAAATTTTATTGTGGGACCACAGGTCAAAGTTTAACAACCTGTCGCTCTAGCCTGATCTAGGTGTCTAGTTTTATCTTGGTTTTACACTTTAAGTAAGGCGCAAACAATGTTAACTTCTGTGTTATTTGACGTATTGAAAGTTTATTACTGGTATAGACATTTTTCACATACTCCAACTGATTTTTGCAATAGTCGCCATAGCTTTCTTGTTCAATTTAAAGAAATTGTCAATGTTTTGACACAATTTTCACAATTTAAATGTTTGATAGAGAAAGGTTTTGGAGAAAAGAGAAAGAAAAAACCAGATTGTTGATTGCTTTTTATATTTCAAATTGAACTTTCAAATTTGATTTTGGTAGCGTCCGTGACAAAATTACATGTCATACTAAATAGAAAATATTTTAAAAAGAAGTTCATTTTGATTACACTGACTGGTATTAATATTGTTGCTATAGCATGGTTAATTCATGGCAATAAAACTTTTAAGTACAGCATACCAGCGGAAGGACATAGAGAAGTTGAAAGTCCTATTAAAAAATATGATCAATATTGTTGTATTTCTCACTAAACTTGAGGTTGTGTTTATTCATGGAAAAATAAAGTAAATCATACCAAGTATAGCTTATTTTAATGCCAATATGCATCTCTTATATTGTAATAACATAAGAAAGCATTAACAAATCATTGTTTAAAATTTTATTATGACATTTGTGTTTCATGTTCAACATTTCTGTAGCATCCGTGACACTGCGTCGACCATATAAAACAATGTGCACTGTGGTAAAAGTAATGACGTTTGCTTCACCAAATTTTAGGAAGATATGCCCCATACCATAACCTTTCAACATATTATTTAACTGGACAGTTATCATGAACTTGAAATTTTGACCTAAGTGACACACTCTAGCGCACCCTGATTGTGACTGACCCGACAGTATGTGGTATTTTTAGTTTTCAAACAAACTAATGATAATAACAAAAAAACTGAATGTAAATACACATTTGTATACCAAAACAAAGACCAATGTGGCAACAAACAGACATAGATTTAGAAAACCTGATCAATGACATTTTAACATTTGAACTAGTTCGTAGGGTACAATATCTTGGTAACTGATGAAGGAAAGTTGACATAGTTGGAATATTTTAGTTCAGAACCAGACAATGATTTATGTATTTTAGTTTGGCTGATTGTTAAACAAGTCAGTTTTACAGCTGTTACACGTTGAGGCAGTGCTCACAGACCGTCAGTCATGCAGGCACACTGCTACATGTACTGTCCTGTTCAATGAAAGAAGTTGCCTTTTGTATTTGTTTGATGTGCATGTGGCGCATGGAATAGATAATCGGTGAGTAATAGACACGTAGTTAATATCCAGCAGGAAGTTGATCATCCAGTGTGCTATTTCCGGTATATATTGGCTCATTTCATGGACGATGTCCCACTGACACTCTACTACAGGCACTGAGTAAGGTAATCTTTGCTTTGTCTTTCATGATGATAATTGATATCACTTTAAAGGTGTGTGTGTGAGTTAGGGAGAATGTATCTCCTTTTGCCTACATGATGAATCATTGAAGTCGGTTGACCCAAATTGTCCTCTTCTGTTTTCATGCTCTGAAGAACTTGCAATAGAGCATACAGAATGAGTTGATTAGGGATCAACTCACAAGTTTTGTACAGTTTCAAGTTTGCTGGTAGAGGATAGGGGCAGTCTCAAAAGTTTGCATATTGTGCTCTCAAAACATTTGTATATGCAGTGGTATACTGTTTAAGGAGGCAAAACCCAAAAGATAAAAAAGTCGTTGATTTCACCATGACATACTAGTGTCTTGATTCATACAAAGAAGAACATAGCATAAATGTGTGGGCTCAATATTCTACACAACATGTCCACAATAAAAAATATGTTCTGTCTGTCGAGGTATGTGTAGAGACCTGTAGCATACCGGTACTATATGTTTTGTATAATTTCATGAAATCAGTTAAGTAATTGCTGAAATTATGGTTCTTAAGTTTAGTGAAAAAGAACTACAATACATATCATTGTTTACTGGTTTTACCCTATTCTACCCCAATTCCCTATGAACAGGTCCACACTAACCATCGACAGTGATTGGTCTAGGTCAAAGCATGGCGGTGAAAGGATTTAATAATTATGTTCTCTGAAACACGATGTAAATTGTATTGAATCATACAATGTATGGCTGTACAGTTAGTTTGCTGTTGTGTCTTAGTATGTTGTTGTAAGATGTGAACATTTATGTGATGTGAACATTTGGTGTATGGATGGTATTTACAAAGGAGAAAATTTCTCCAATGAATACACCTATGGTACTTCCGTTTTGACTTGCTTCAATTGTCAGCTCACAGAAACACATTTGTCAAAAAACATCAATAAATTTTCTCCCTGACTGCTTTCGGCATTCACATCCGAACAATAAACCTGAATTGATGGCAGAAATCAATTGATTCATTCATCGCTGACTGGTTTCAAATCAAAAGTGGAACATAAAATATTGATTTGCTACGTGTGTGAGGTTGTGAATTTGACTCCACTGTGAGGTAAAGGCCACATGTGAATTAAAGTACAGTAGCTAGGCATTTTGATATGAGGAAATAAAATATTTTATTGAAAGAATTGTTAACAATGTGAAGATTTCTTGATGGTATGCTAGTTGTGACAGCATGGGCAGCCAGGTCATGGTTTAGAAATTGATTGTTCCCAGATGAAATTTTATTCAAAATAAACAGATGATGGTTGACAGATGATATGAAATTTGACAGTAAAGTACATGTAATATCTTAAATGATATATGCCTTCAAAAATTGATATTCATATTTTTTGGGAGAAATTTGTATCATAACAATATTTCCAATTGGTGTTTTTATGTGATATTTCAGTTAAAGCAAATCTTTTAATTCCATCATAGAGCTTTGCAAAATCCTGATTTTCTGGTTACAGTAATCAAAGAATAATTTGTGGAATGAAAAGGCAAGCCTTTTTCAGGCGTGAATTCATCAAAACTCAGTACAATTTAATTGATGAGTTTATACTTCAATAATGGAAAACAAAGCTACTGTACAAATGTAGGAAGTCAATCTTTTCATTTTTGTAGTAAGAGGTGGATGTTCCAACAATTTCCCATTACATGTGAACAGTGCACATTTATAAAACAGTATTGATACATTTGTATTGGCCGGTAACGCCCCCGCTGTTATTACTCATTCAGTTCAGAAGCCATATTTTGATGCTTTGAAATATGAATAAAATAAAATAAAATAACGTGAGATATTATACCGGTAGATTAAAGTTATGAAAAATGACAGTCCCACATGCATCAGATGTGAACCAGTACTAATAATTTGCTACAGAGGTCACCGCACTTTGTGACAGAAACCTGAATTTTCTGCCTTCTGAATTTGAAAATGATTGATGTTTTCTTTATGCACAGTGTACATGCACAATTGCATTTGATAATCATAAAAGTGTCATTTATCTTTCCGTTGAATCTCACTGAAGAAGAAATTGTTGGAAAAATAGATACAAGACACAGCGAGACAAAGATTATTTTTTATGAGTTCTAACTTGCTGATTGTGAAGAAAGTACCAGTATTAATAATTTTTCACAACTATTTATGAATTGTAATAATGTGTGATTTGAGAGAGAAATATTGAATAACAATACCGTACATATCTAAAAATTGAAGATTTTATGTATGTATCACAGTACACTTGTCGTATTATGGTCTGTATGTTGCTATGTCTGTCTGGCCTTCTAGTCTGTTTTTTCATTGCTTGATACCAATAAAAGGAAAGTGGTGAAAACCATTGTCACTAGCCATTAAACTGTCATCAACTGTAATGACAGATTTAGTCTCCAGTCACCAGACATCAATTTTTTATGGCAATTTAATGGTAGTAATACTATATAAGCGTAAATTTGTCTGATATTGAGTAACATGTTGTAAAATTTGCAATTTCCATAATATTGAGTGACACGTTGTAGATTTGTAATTTGATTGAGATACAGGCTGTAAAGTTAATTGTCCACTATCTATAAAAGCTATTTAGCAGTGAATGAAGCATGAAAGGCTATTGGTCCATTACACTGACATCAAAGGTAGATCCAATAGCTTTAATTTGCTACCGGTACTATTACTTGTAGTATAGCTGGATAAGCCTTGCTTTCAGAGATAACTCTGGGTATGAAATTGTCATTCTCAACCCTGTCATTGTTTCAGTAAACCATGCACACAGGCTTTCATACACTGGATGTTTGTATTTCTGTGGGTCAGTGGGTACAGGTGTGGGCCAGGTGTGGGCCATATCATGTCACCTACACTGTTGTATACAACATGTTGACACACATCATACTAATCAGCCTATAGTCAACTGAGGTATGACTGTATGTGTTACATGTATGGTGCATATATAGCATAGAACATGGAGACATGGTTGTGCAAACTACACAACTTTCTTCAATGTGATATATAGTCATCATGATAGTTGTGCTAAATTACATACACATGTTATTAAAGTGACATCTACATTGTATAAAGTAACATCACCAGATAATATTGGCCGTCATTTGCCTACAAGCATAATTCACAGAGACTTTTCCATATCTGGTTGTGCTATCACAGGTAGAAATAACAGTGTAATTTAATTAACGAGCCAAATATTAAGGAAATGATTTACGATGCACATAATATGACAGATACATGTATATTAATATGGACTGATATTTGTAGGTAACCTGTTTAAGCATAGACAGTAGAAGCGAGACCATGTCTTCGACATTGACAGAGTGATATTTTGTGCTTAGTATCAGCTGAGTCAATTTTCCCACTCACTTGAACAAACATGTTTAACATCAAAAAAAGACGTGTAAACAAAAAGCAAGTTGTATCAAAAGACTTCACATGGGAAATTTTATAGTATCTAGCTAATTTAGTAACTTTACCTTGGTCATTATGGCATTTAATTATACATAAATTAACAATAGTCATAAATCACAGTCACAGTCAATGTCAGTGTAATAAAATGCAAAAACAATGTGCAATTTGAAAATATAGGTGTGTAGTGATGAAGATGGAAAATTCATTTCATCTCTGTATATCATAGTTTTTTGTGAGCTGGCTAGTGTGTAGACATTTTAAACAGTAATAAAAGTGCATAATTTTCAGAGCCTTTCTCAGACACTGATTGTAAGTTGGGGTTTAACATTTTTAGGTTGTCATTGAGTGGACAAGTGTATAGATGATGAAACACCACTCATCACAGGGTTCTTCACAGGAGAAGAATGTTGTTAATAACGACACAACACAAAAGAAAATGTATTCACGACAGAGGAATATGTAAATTTTGCCTTGTTACTGAAATTGGACTCCGCCTCTGATTTTCAAAGTTCTGGAGCACACTGCATCAGTTATTGCAGTACTACATGTACAGTACAGACATTAGTGTATATGCATGTTGTATGTGCATTGGTCTGATAATACAATGTATGTACATGATTGGTGCCTCTGCTAAGATTTGGGCACGTACCGCTGTACCAGTTCTGACACCCCTGATATGTGCCATGTACCATACTGATATGTATCGTACATACGATACATGTACATGTACTGTACCAGTGAGAACCCCAATAACATGAGTTTTGGGAACCCTGGTCGAATTTGCCTCATTGCCACCCCTAACAAAATTATTGTATGTGTATTACAAACATGTACATATTGATGTCTAAGAAATGCTTATTACCACTAATACTGCTGGCGATCATGTCACATGACGTGGCACACAGTCCATGTAGCCGACAATGAGATGCAAATGATATGTGGTTAAGGTCTCCTCAACTAACTTTCAGCTGGTTTTTCACTTTCTACTATTTTTATAGTATTTTTTACAAAGGCACAGACTTATTCTACCTGCAACTTAAAACTGACGGTGATTTTGTAGCTCATTCTTTACTATTTCTAATGGTTTTTGGTAGCCGGTAACACACACTTCGTGTTCGTGTCGGCTACATGGACGATCTGCCCATGACGTGAAAGAAACTCCTTTTATAGAAAGCATTAATCTTCCTTTCCTAACCCCAGTAGAGTACTTTGATCTCAGGCAAATGCATACATGTACAGATATTTTTGAATAATAATGTCTGCCTATGTTGGAATGCAGCATACTGGACGGCTATTTATCAAGAATGATAGTAATTATGGAATCTAAAAGCATATATTTTTATCAGTCAATGTGCACTAGAGGCTTCTTGGTTGACCTTTACATACGTAGGAAAGCAGTGGTTTTGTGACTTTCTCTGTACAGTGCAGTGAAACTGTGAAACCAAATGTACCTCTGTTTGCTTGGTATTATTATGTCTAAATTAATATAGAACTTTAGACATTTCTGTGTGTTTATAAGCTCCAGTATCCGTGCATTTATCCCCCATGTTATTCCGTATCATACCAATATAT
>LD363251.1:15447-34657 GCA_001465055.1 Ptychodera flava
GCATTGTGACTTGAAAACCATCAGACAAACGCATTATGGTGTAAAAACAAATTGGAGGTCACATTTCTTTTCAGCCACTCTGACCTACAGAAACCTCAAATCACTGACACCTGCAGTATATTGTCAGCCAAGTTTGTGCCGCCGACTAAAGGAGGCATGTCTACTGGATTGCCCGCAGTAAAAACCACTCCGATAAAATAAGCAATGACTACCGTATTCTGGCTTGTATTCCGGCACTACAGTGTGTAGCTGTATTACCGTTAGTCGCCCACATTTGCTTGTCGTTGTACTGTATATTGTATGTAAAAACCCAGTGCCTGGAGGCTTCACCAGTTACACATTTGCTTGCCATTATAATGTACATTGCATCTAAAAACCCAGTGCCTGGAGGGTTCACTGGTTACGACTCAATTCAATGTCTTTTCCCATTACATTACAAGCTCTGATTTTCATAGTCATAGAGTTTTCAAAACGTGACATCTCAGAGCATCACACACTGAAAAGCAATGCCTGCTTCAAGATGTACATCATTGAATGGCGGCTTGGTTGTCAGACCTGCAGACAAACTAGCCTTCGAGGGAGGAAAAGTTTTCTTATATCATAAAGCAGGATATCGTAAACGTATATTTTCATTGTGTTTTGTATATATTTCAATAGTATTACTGTCTTAGATCAGAGGTGTCTGAGAAAATGATTTTCACCCTCCTTGTGACAGCTATACTGTTTGTATTTTCATTTCCAAAAAGGAAGGTACCTCCCTTTTCTCAGAAAACCATGATGCGTACCACTGTGTGCCAGGGCATCACCATTGGTTGTGCCAACTTTGCTCCATGGGAAAATCACTTTCGCTAAACAATCTGTTCAACAAATTGTACAAACTGCATTTTCTTCAGATGTGATCAGTCAGACAGTGTTCATGATGGCACTGACACACCCTGTTTTATCTTTGACAGACTTAATTTACATTAAAACAACAGGCTTTTCCTGACCTGTGGTGGCATACATGTAGGGATTTCAGTAACAATTGTTTGTCTCTGGCACAGGAAAGACCCAACCAATAAAGCTACACAGTTCAGTTTGAATTGGCCAGACTCACCAATCAGAAAATCCAATTACCTTGAACATAAACCAATTACCATGCTAAATTATCTATTATTTTTATCAACAGTTTCCCTGGGGTCTGAGTAAATAGACAATTACTCATAAAGTCATACATACACGTTTATAGGACTAACAGCACACCAGTAAAATAAATTTAGACACAGGGTGGTACCCTGTGATACAAAACCCTTATGGCATTGAGAATGAGACGATGAGTTCAATAGTTGTAGAAGTTCTATCATTATGAATGTGATAATGAAGGGAAATTATTTTTACTGCCAGGTTTAATTAATTGGAAGGCAATTAGCTTGTAACCTTGACAGTATTCAGCCTGAGGTGAATGAAGCAGCTCTCCTGCTGGCAAGGTATTAGCAAGAAATTGACAAAAAGTCACTAATGATCTCATTAATAAGCAAAAGGCTATCTGTCTGCTGGCAAGTAGGGTACAAATTTACCAACTACACATTTACAGGGGGTGCTATTTTCATATTATTTCAGTCTGTACCATAATTGTAGTACGGTAGAATGTGCCTCAGGGACAGATATTCAGATTCTCAAGGTTTTACAAATCTTTATCAAAACTACCGCTTGTGGGAGCTCATTTTAACCCTTTCACCACCATGGTTTGGCCCAATCCCATTGTTGTAAATGGTGAGTGTGGACATGTTTACAGGGAACTGGGGGTGAACAGGTTAAAGCTCTTGGAGTAAAAAAAAATTTCAGTGTCTCACTTTTCAAAAATTACAAATTTTGTTTTCTCCCCATACGGCGGCCATTTTGAATTTCAATGTTGGTGAATGTCAGGTAATTTGTTTTTCTGGTACCAAATTTGCATGGTGAAACTTGATTCTTATTCTTGATTATTACCTAACAGAGTGGTTGAAAGTTTCATTGAGAGGAAAATTTGACCAGAAGTTTAAATCTTTCTTGAAGTGGTGAGGATGCCTTCTGTAGTAACTCTGCCATTTCTAATGAGTCATTGACACAGCAACCACAGACTGCCAGATAATTCTGCTTCTCTGTTTCTTTCACACTCCATGAACTGCTCCCCGTCTTCCCGTCAGTTGATCACAGTCTATCCACGAAGGACAAATACCACAATTTCACAATGAAAGGCCAAACATGATTGCAGAATAGTTTTCTATTTCAGATAGCAAGAGTTCCAAATGTCCTTCAGTATTTATCTGTAATAAGTAGTTGACTCAGCTTAGCTATTCCAAGGACAGGAAATCACAAAACATGGGCAAGTTTTCCTTTAGATTCAGTGCATTGGTAAAACCTGGGGGTAAAAAACGTCAAACATGACCTATTTTGGCCTTGATGATAGTACATTTCGATAAAATTTTAGCTAGTAATCCCTACCATTTCTGTTTACAATACTGAAGGGAAACAAAATCTTACTTTATAATGCTTTGCTTTCAATTTGAATCTACATTTCCTCTTGATGAATAAGTTTCTTTTCATTCTCAATAAATTGTCAACTGAAAATGACAGGGTATGTGTAGACTTTGAGATCATCAAGAAACTGACAATGAATTAATAATCGGTTGACATTATAGTATTTGTTTTGTGACCTTAGAATTGGAACCAAGAAGAAACATTTGTATCTTTATTTTAATAATTTACACTTTTAGCCGTAGATGTCGTACTTGGTGCAAGTACAGTATACGGTAAATTTGTCAAGCTTTACTGATTGTGATCTGAAAATAATGTGTTTACACCTCCCTACCCCTCCATGCTAAGCTGTAGAGGGCCAAAGTGCTACTATTGTAAGCAGGCAGGGTCTAAACTTAAATTATTCAATGAAAACTGAAGTCAAAAGTGCAATATCCACATCATTAAAACACTCCATGTTTTCCCAGATTGTTGATGTAATTGGTGACATACAGCTTTGCTGTGTTTCATACAGATTAGTTAGATGCTCAAAATAAACACATGGGTAACAATACAGGGATGAAGTTGAGTGGATGTCAGACAAAGGTCAAAGTTCAGCATGATCATACTGACCCCCACTGGTTCAAATTCTACATTTTGCATGAATTCCTACCCGAGAATCCACAACTCAGTGTGTAGAATTTTTTCCAGTTGTTTACTTGGTGGCCTGTTCGGAAAAACAAATCCAGCTTATTGCTGATATAAATATGAAAGTATGACATAGTCCATTTTCAATGTTTGCCCAGACATGAATATGTCAGCTTGCGGGCAAACCATGTGGGATGAAAGGACATATGTAATATGGTCCCACTGGTGCTCTGTGTAATCTAGCAGGTAAATATAAACATAGTAGCCTGAAATATCACATCTGATGATGAATCATCAAAAAGAGAAATTATTATTGATGTGGTGTTGTGTTACTGAGAAACAAGTGTTGAAATTTTGATGTTGGCTTTGATAACATGAACGTTTTTGATGGCGCTTATCTATGCTGTTGCTGCATGGTCGCTTTGAGTTGTAAGTACAATGTACACACTCAGACAGATGGAATTCACCCATGGCTCTATGGGAAACATTCCTAAGTACAACAAGTTACACCATGCAACAGAACTGATATATATATCCAGGTTCCATTTACAGAAGAAATACTGGCACTATGTGTATGCGAATTGTATATTGTCTTCTTTGTGGACTTGAAAACAATGTGATGACACCCGTCGAGGACACTTTCCTTCAGCAGAAATCTTCAGAGAGATACCCTAGGGTTATTCACTGATTAGTTTCTTCTGAAATTAACCAGGTCACCCCTGGGTTTGAGAAAAGAAATCCTTCCAAGTTAATAGGTTGACCTAGAGTGTATTGAGGCCAGGGGATGTTCTATTTGTGTTTTGAAAACACTGCAGGGACACAGGCCACATTCCGGCATACTTTGTAGGAGCAATTTGTCACCGTCTGTAATTTGTCCACCGATGCTGCTATACTGCAGCTGCATGACAGAATGGAGCCAGCAGCGGTTTGAAGTGTGGGTGACATGCGCCGGCCAATTAAAATGACATGTCTAGGTTAACTCCCTCCATTTACCTGAGGGTGTCCTCGTCAAAGCAGAGCTGGTTACCGCGCATTGCCAGAGTGTGAAGATCCTTCCAGTGGGTTTAGCTACGGCGGAGAAAAAATCCTTCTAGTTGCACAACTGCATTGAGCTGTAACAGTCAATGCCAACATATTGGATGAGTTAAAGAATATCGGATGACCCAGGCCTTGTGAAGGTCACAAGCTATCCAGAAAACCACCAGGGAACTGCCTACCGTAATTGCACACATTCTCTACTGACCTTACATACAGAACTATCAGCTACACTCTCAACTTTATACAAAGACATTCTCCTCTGGGGATTTGCCGGGCTGTAACCTCCAGAAATTCCACCAGTGTTGTAAACAAGATTGGACTAGGCACAACCTGCAAACACTCTCAGACATCATCAAATTTTCCTCAACGCTACTCCAGGGCCTGTAAGTATAGCTTTGTTTAACGAATTAGGACAACATGAACCATACGTTTATGATACACATGTAAGCCTTTTCACTTATGTATAGCTTATCAGCATTACAGTAATATTTGTATGTGGTAAGTGTACTACTGTAATTACAAAACTATATCACTGTCACTGTCATATGCCATGCCACTGAATTACCATGTATGGTAGGATGCATGCAGAAATTACAGTTGTCTTCCGAAGACCAAAGGCAGTTACCGTACATGTATTGTACATGATCTGTAGAACTTACAGCAATATCATTGGTGAAAGCACCAGGCACTTTATCTGCATGATTCATGCTGTATAGAATGTACGACAGCAATCAGTGTCATGTATCGGTACTTTGCAAAACTCTGACTCAGTATTACTGCTTATATTCTCCCCATAGACTGTATAGATTTAACAATAAGTCTGTTGTATTGGTATATTGACTATACAGTGTAAGTGGAATACCGCTGCATTAGATATACCACTGTTTTGCAAAGGACAACTCCAGACTGTCTATAGCACTACCTGGCACTTGTCCATATGTACATGGTAGTGTGCAATATTACACATTGTGTATCAGTATAAATATTTTGTTTAAAAACCTGAATAAGCTTGATCCACACTGTACATGCATGTGTGATGCTACATAGATGTTGTTGATATAAATATGTCTGCTGCAGTAACCACAGACTGACCCTGTTTATGTACAGTATGGCCGATACAGATGCCAGGCTACAGATTTTATAACAGACCATACAGTCAGACTGCTTTTTGCCACAACTCATGTCTAGACTACCCTGTAATGGACTGGTTTCATCAGGATGGCTTGTGCAGATCCTAGCTGGATTTCCCAAAACCACAAACCGCAGTCCTTTATATGGGAGACAGAAAAATGCATACCGGTACTCATTACATGTACATGCTAAACTCTACAGCACAAGACGATATAGAAGTGTCTTGTTAAAAGTACAAGGTCTGCCCAAGAACGTTATCCGTCAAGACTATCCTGTTGAGACACACATTCCACTACTGCCTACCTCCTTCAAGAGTATCAGTCTAAATTACACCACTGGACCAAAACGAAGGTTTGTCTCACTGGTGTATAAAAAAAGTTAAAAGGTACATGTACGTACGCCAGGCAATGAAACCCACACTGGTATAACATCAGCAGTCAGGAATTTCCAATTCCAACAAAGTCTGGTCAAGTTCCTTACATTATTTTCCCCATTGAGTTGCTTGTCAGCTCACAATGGGTTCCATTGTGTGGAGGTTTTTATTCAGTGGACCAGGGCTGTCATTGTCCCGGTAGCTGTGCCTGTGATCAGTTCAATCGGTTTCGCCAGCATGTGAAAGCCACCGTCACGGGCTGGCTGGATTTGAACCTGAGCTGAATGGACAACTTGAACTTGTTTGGTGGAATTGATCTCAGTTCATTGAGTGCTGGACATGCCAGACATCTGGACTTGTGGAAAGTTTTCACTGGCACAGAATAATCTATGCTTGGTTTGGATCTGTGATAATTTTGCTAATCAGGATAGTGTGTGGTACTGGTAGGTCTGACTTTCTTTCCTGGCCTTTTGTAGCTTTGCATGTACACTGTACACTGTATGTCACGCTTCCATAATCAGATGTGATCAAACTAGCTACTTATTTTTTGGGATTGAACTTGTCGAGTCTAAGTTCTTAAAGTGGCTCTTTCGTTCGTAAATTGTGAAGTCCTTAATGAACAATTCCTCGGCATATCTACTGTTACAATACTATACCGGTATATGCTGCTTGGGAAGCAAGATTTTCACAACGCATTAGCAATTCATTTGAAACAGTGATTGCTATCTCATCGAAAAATTTCCTGTGGAGTCAACAGGCATTTCACCATCAAGGTATAATTTTTGCGTAACTGTTTAGTAGTCTAAGACTAATGAAACTAGTTACAAATAGCTGTGTCATCCGTATTTGTAGTATAATGATCCAACTTAATTCCAACAAGACATTTCTATTTAAAAGAATAGCATTGAACCATCTAGACTTGGTAAAAGGATTTACACAAGGAAGCCACTGAGTATTATAAACAGAAAAAAAATGTTCATTAAAATTCACTCATCTTTCTTCAGCAAGACGAAGGAATATTGGGTTCATTTCAGGACATTTTACTGTCCAAGATATGTTTGGAGACAGCATTTGTCTGTTTGTCAAGAGGCACCTTAAGACAAAAAAAAATACAGGCGATTTGACCCAGCATTCTACAGTTTCTTTGCATTCCTTTGATGACAGAAATCAACAGACTCTGATAAAAACAGTTTAGGGTTTGTTTATCTACCTCCCAGAATGTAAATAAAAATGAAGTTTCAGGAAAAAGTTTTCAGTTGCAGTCCAGACAGTGTACTGTACAAGCTATGTATAGAGTGTAGTGAGGGATGCCAGAGGCGTATGTATTTCACACTGCTATAAATCATGTGCAGTCAAGTAGGTATTGACTAAGTAAACAAAACCTTAAAAAAATAGGTCAGGACAATCAAGACTGCTACATTCAGCCATCATACTGGAACTGGGACATAGTGCGTAACTGGTGTGATATGTGTGGATATCTACATGTATCTTCATCAAGTGACAGCTTATCGTGGAAATTTGCTGAAAGAGTGGACTTATCTCCAAGTGTGTATGTCAACTTGACTCTTCAGATGACTTGTTTCAGATAAGTTCTTCATACCTAGATAGAGCATTATCAATGAGTGTCAAGTTCATTTCATCAAATTGTCGCTTGTCAGCCATGTACAAGTACTGATACTGTTGAATGTCAAAGTGGAGAAAGTCTATGGTGAACCATGCACACATATGTGATTCACATGTGAGTACACGTTGTGCATGCTATCATTGACACATATCCTGACTTCCAGGTCCTATCATTGTCACACGCACACACCTGTAACAGTACACCTATATCATAATCGTTCTTGATAACAACAGGTTTCATTTTTCTGTGCGGAGCATTGATGACCAGCGCCCACCTTCTAGACAAACACACGCACACACACAGCCAGCCGTGTAAAGTTGTTACACATGATACATCGACTATTGATTGTACAAATCAGTCTTTTCACTACCTGTGGTTGTTTACAAAAAGGACCTGAGGCCTGAATAAGTACCACATACAGCACCTACACCAACAAGACCAATGTATTTACATGTACACTTTGCGTTGAGCACAAGTAGTGCGGTTACACCCACTGAATATCTCCAGGCTGTCTGCAAAGTCAGGTATCTGCAGCTTGCCAGTAATTCAGAGACAGTATTCGTCCCTTTGATCTCCCTCTGCACAGCTACAACGACATACAGTAAAACTGAAAATAATCGGAAGAATGCACTCTCGGTGCAGATTTTGCAGATCATGAAATCCATCACAAATCTGCAGCTTGTATGGACTGCTTTTTGAAACTTTAAGAGACGATGGAATATTTCACTGCCTTACTTCGGAAATTTCCTCCATAGATTTTAAGGCACAGAATTGTGGCCATTTTGTATAAGAAATATCGGTAAATTTGAAGTTGATGGCTTCTCTTCTCCAAGATGTCCCATGTTGCCTTGGTGTTGTTATTCTACTTCTTGATTACAAATGAAGAGCATTTTAAAGTCTATAGGCAAAGTATGTGAAACAGTTTTAAACTTCCATTTTTGAGACCATTTCAGCGTAATACGGAATTTCTTTATTTTCTGAATGGATGACCGGCAAATGCGAAAGATGGTTTTAAAAAGAAGGTTCAAAGTTTGTCGCAATGCTTATAATTAGGTTTTGTGTATTTTCAGTTCTTCATGAACAGTTGATCTGTACTGCAATCATGTAAACATCACCAGAAAAGGATAAGGACGCTGCGCCAATGCGGCTGTCTGTATCTGTCTTTCATACACCCTTCTTCTATCCATACATCAGTCTGTGCACAAACACACTTGACATCAAGCACAAACAACGTCTGTGGAGTTCACACAAATCTGCTATTACTGAGATACAAAGTGACTGTCCCATGACATTAAACAATTTACCAAATTTCTCTATATAGTGTTGGATGGCAGTTAGATTTAAAGGAGGGAATAATGTACCACTTTTCTGGCTTAAAAATTATTGTGTTGTGATAGTAATAGCTGTACATATGTCTACTTCCTACAAAAAATAGTATCAGTGTTTTGGCAAAATTTATCTCAATTATCACAAAAAGTCACTGTGTGACTGGCAGTGTATATAAGACTTTGTTCCGATGAAATTCCAGTAACCACCACACCTTAGGCTGTTGTGCAGTGTACAGTTATAAAAAGCAATATTGGCACTTTGATGTATGGATGTGTTTTCAGGCCTATTATAATGAAGTATTAATGTCTCTACAAGTTTCCTATTTACATATGGAAATTATCTGTTTGCCTACACACTCATGTTCATATTGACATAATACGATGTATGGTATGCCATTGAGAATATTGTAAAATTTATGACCTAGCTTTCATACATACCAACAGGTATTCACTATTTTGCATATTACATCCATTCATGTGTAAAGGTACATTTGTACATTATATAGGAGCCCAAGATAAACTGTTTATATAAATACTTGTAGTTACGAGTTAATTCACTGCCATAAATAAACAGTGCATGTCAAAGATCTATCTAGCAACATCTCAGAGCATTGTACTCCTTGTATAAATATACTTCTGTATATACTACTGCTACGAGTTACAGTTGTGCACTGTAATGTTCCATAGATAATCTGTTTGATCATTCAAAGCTTTATCAAACCATGCAGTATTTCAATTAGTCAAACAGTTGCTACACATAAATCTTTTCTTTCCTACATGACAGCATGTCTATAAATACCATGATCTCAGATTGTTTTGGGACAAGTTTATGCTTGCCAAATTCTTGCAGGTCAGAATTTCACTGCTGAAGTTGTCATATGAAATAGAGAAAATTATATAGAGTTGGCAATGCTTATGCCTTGCCAATGCTTTTTATGTGCAGAGGTTATGTGTGGCTACCAGTATCTGTCCATATGACTGGTTCTGTAGATTGTTGTATATGACGTGTTGTCAAGAAGATCAACAGTCTCCACAGATATTGGAGTTCAAATTTGGCACTGTAGGAAAGAAATAATAACCAAACATACTGTGGACTGGGAATGTATAGATCAGGCTGGAAAGTTCAATGCTCCCTTGTGTAGTCATTATTCTGTGGTAAAAATATCAAATTGAAGTCACAATAATTGTTCTCAAACAAAAGAGGTGGAGGGGAGGGAGAGGAAGAGTTCTTTCTGGCAAAAGTCAAGAGTGTACTAATAATGAAATGTGAAGTCATTGTACCGGTATGACTGTCCTGTAAATTACTACTGGTTTTACTCAACAAGGAAAAACAAAGACCATTATGGGACTGATTTCCATCAATGTTATCCTCAAAAAATTTTACAGGTCATACAGGAGAGTTATGTCAAATTGTTAAATTGTTTCTTTTTTTTCTGTGTTCTTCTTGCAGATTTTTTTAATGGTTTTGTGTAATCTCTGATTCAGGACTTGACTAGCATTTACCAACATGATGCAGGTAAGTAACGTAATGTATTGGAACAGTTTAAAAAGCATCTGTAAATTGTTTTTAAATCAGTGAATGTAACCTAATTATGAAAACTACCATTAATTGGTAGTCATATTCAAAATACATCGTTGGCATGGTTTATTTCATCACTGAACACTCCATTCCCATGGTAACTTCACTGTTAGAACATACAGTTACCCAACCCTGATGTTTACATATAAGGAATTCTAATGGAAAAATTGACACCCAGCTAGTGACCAAAATTAGAATAGCTACATCATCGGAGCAAGAAGTGAAAATTTTGTGGTGATAAGCAAACTTATGTGATAGAGAGTAACCTTCATCATGGAAACATTGGACAGTACAACCTCTTTTCACAGATCAGGGCTGGCAGCATTAAAAATGATTAATTATATTTTACGAAAATTCATAGAAAGTGTGTGTGCAACTCTGTAAAGTGACACACCAATTTTCATGTTACCGGCAAATACTGGTAATACCAGTATATCATCAACTCGTCACCAGTGAATCAGAATTTTGAAAATAGTCAACAGGTAGTAGATTGGTACCATCAGTGTAAAAGATACTTGAGTACATGCTCTGTTTAGTCAGAGTTACAACAAAGGAAAGTGAAGTGACTCATCAACACAACAAAACACAATAGGCCCTCTGGGTCTGACTGTGTAACAATGCCTACATGCAAATCTAGCAGTTGAAAAAACAGGACAACACACAATACAACAATGACAGAGGACATAGTCAACTCCTTTGATGTATCTGTTCAAACTGTGTGGGTAGTTTGATCATCAGCATTGATTCACTTTATTTTTCACTTGGTTTTTTCACCTGATATTCTATCTGGTGAAATTGTCGTCTAAAGTAGCTGAAATTATTACATTGCTTCATTTACACAGTAAATACAAGGATCATTTAAAGTAAAGAAGTTAAAGGACCAGTAGCAGTAACTTTTGATGTTTTTTCGGTATTTTTTTCATATCAACAACAGTTTCTTGTTCTACTTCCCATAGCATGTTGAGATACACAGTATTCAGCTTGTCAACTCAGCCTGTATATGTACAGACTGCATTGTCATTGTTGACAAGCGAATTTTGATCCAGACTGAAATTCAAATGAAATAAATAACAGTGCATGTTACAGTTTGCTGTGTTGGCAAGCTAAATAGTGGGTATCCTGACACATTTTTACGAATAGGACAAGAACTTAATATTGATACACAAAAACATAAATAATGACAAAATCACCAAAAGTTGTAGCTGCTAGCCCTTTATTGGTGAAAACAAGTTGACAAGTATGTATTTGGTTGTTGCACATTATGGTTAGGATTTTACATACCCTTAAAGTCACTATTGACCAAGTGAAATTGAACAGCAGCAGATCAAAATCATACAAATCAATCGATAATGTTATATCAGAAATTAATAGAAATTTACATTTTTTGAATGGCGTGAAGCACACATTGTGTGTACCAGCACATTTTCTGTGTTTGACATAACATAGTGTACCGGTGATACCAACACCTTGCAAACAAACAATGTCTAGTGATCAATTATATTACGTAAATGTGTATTTCTATTCCAGAGCTCCATTTGCTAGAACCTTTGGTGTATTTTTCATCAATTTTGATCTGACTGTATCTTATAGTTTCTTGTTCCATTCCAAAGACTATGTTGAAATGCCCCGGCAGTGTCTGACAGTCACCACAGTCTGTGTAATGTCAAATGCAGTACGTGTAACTGTTGTTGAGAAATGAATTCTGGTCTGGACTAGACATGATTTTTCAACAACAACAACATTGCATATTGTACAAAATTTGTTGTGTACACAAAACTAGTACATGTACTTTGCATTTCAACAAGTATGTGGAGAACAACATGTTTTTGTCTTCTTGAACAAAAAATTAGTGAAAACAAACAGTCAAAGTTATAGCTATATTGTCCCCTTAACTCCATGGGTTTTACCAATATGGCTGTGGCAAATGCACTGTTATAACCTTTATTTCTATATATGTTGAAGCCATTCTGTACAATCTGTTGGTGGTTTTTCTTTTGCTTGGACTTATTCCAGACGAGAGGTCACTGACCCTGTCAGTACACTCTGCATGTACATTGTATTTATGACAAAAATACCCTAAAGGTTGTGACAACTGTATGGCTTCGTATCTCACAGTAAACAGTGCTGGGGTTAGGGAAAAAAACAAAACAAGGGCAGATAGAAAACCACCCACCCCGCCTGGATATCAAGTGTTTTAGGTAAACACTTGTGGGTGGTTAATTATTCTCCTTCAAGCAATATAGAATTGTATAGTGCAGTGTAGTTGTATCTAACAGCACTGCAGGCTGGGAACCTCCCCTCCATGGTACACGTCTACTTTCATTTTGTGCATGGATGCCCAATGTCACATGGTGCACTTTGTTTCCCTCTGACAACGTGATCTATTTGCCAGTTTGTTTTTCATCTCGTGTGAGTTTGGAGTGGAACATATGTTGATAAGAGGACACTTATTCAGATACTTTTGATTCCTGGGTAGTCATGTGTACAACCATGGACTGTAGAGGGGAGTCTTTTACTGCGCTGTCCATGGTACTACTGTTATGTGTTCTAATGTGCACATAGTTGAACCTGAATAAACGTCATTGAAATATTTGATCATCAGGCTGGGGAATGATGAGAAAGATGTTTCATTACACTGATTTACACTCAAATATACAGTCTATATTTGGTATCTGTCTATGTTAGTTGGCTAAGTTCTGAACTGTCACTCTGCAAACCCTGCTGTATACCATGCACACTTAGAGTTCATGTAAAGAATTGTCAATGTACCACCACTGGATAGACTCTTTCACAGCCCCTCGCTGGCTATCCACAGAGTTACGCTTGTTGCACCACTTTGTGCTGAGCCAAGCTACATCAGTCATAGTGCATAGCATGTAAGGGGCTGTGAAAGAGTCAACGGGTACATATCACTGGGGATCTACAGTGCAGACATAATTTGTGTGACAGTTTCCCATAGAAGGCACAGTACTGACTCATATTTTCAAGTACCTCTATAAACAAAAATAAACAAAACACACCAGCCTTGTCCAATACCAGAATGGCATAGGATAGCAATGACTAGTCTCCTTGCTTTAGAAATTGATGTTAAACTCACACGATAAATAAATAGCTTCCTAAATAGAAGGTCAGGTCTATGGCATACCATTAACTTTGATATTTTACAAGATGGTTAATAGAATAAGTTAAAATGTCACCGCTCTGAACTGTGTATATATTAAATCTGTGAAAACCTATGGCTTGATATTGTGAACAGAGGTGAAATAGAACAGATTTTATAGTACATATACAGTGTTCTCACCAGAAAAAAAATTTTGTGGGACATTTTGTCCCGCTGACCAAAAAAAAGCGGGACAACGGATGATTTTTGTGAGACAATATATAAATATGTTAAAAAAGTCAAACTGCAAATACGAACCTTATTCTATGCATGGAAAAAATAAAGGACTCAACAACTCATTCAACTTAACAACTTTTTTGTAAACATTCGGTGAACATATCAACTGATATTGAATATCAGTGCCTTTTAATGAAAAGCCTATGGGACTTTCGTTCTTTCCAGTGTGAAAGTCCATTTCGGGGCCCTCTACAATAACAGTGGTTGCTAGAGTGTCCAGCCGTTCAGCTCCCAGTTGATTCCTGTCATTAGTTACTTTTTATCGCACACTAAACCCCCTTTCACAACCAGCAGAAGGAACAGGCCAAGTCAGCATTTATTTAGATCAGGAAACATATCCCTATGATGTTTGTAAACAATCATCAACTTTTGACATGAAATTTTGGTCGCCAGCCAAGGCTACAAATTTTGTCAATTGATTGAAGCATGGAAAAAAGACGTCCATGTTCTCACGTATAAGTTCGCCTGGAATAATATATAATATCACATGCGCAAGCCAAGAATTGATAATTTTTTGCATAATAAGAGAACTTTCCTCCAACTATTCCACGTTTAAACCTCGGAACTACTTTTGGAATAATATCATCAATCGGCAGTGGGCCAGTTGTCGATCATTTCCAGTCGTGGGTACTAGGTCACGTGGGCGAGGAACCGAGCAAATGCCTGATAACATCACACAACACGTATCTCCCGCGAAGTTTATACATGATTCCAAACATAGCAAAGACCTAAAAATTATCTCAGACAAAGTTGCGTTATTTTTCGAGAACAAAAATTCACTGAATCTCAACGGCACGAACACTATAGGCCTAACGTCGTTCCCGTCAAGACCCTGGTTGCCATGCGGAACTCACAGTATAATGCTACCAGCTTCGAGTTCGTTGTTTTCGAAAAATGTTCATGCAATTCCTTAGGGATATACAAGCTTTACATTCTTGTGTTTTCGTAGTTCGGATTATTGTTGTCGTAGCCTATGAAAATATTTATCGTGCCCATGACGCCTCCAGCTTCCGCGAATTCCGTGGACATGTACCGGTATGCATGCAAGGCGAACACGTCCAGTGCGTCAGACTACCACAGTCTCGTGTGGTTCATTACACGACGGCCGCTGTGTGGTATACGTAATGCATCCACACATCGGTATGTATTGAATCACAAGTGACTGTGGCTTAAGTACGCCCTCTGACGGGTATTGCCTCCAGATTGCCTCGGTTTCAAACCAGGGGCACCAGGAAGTGTAATTACTCGCGTCAATCATTTACATCCATGGTGAAAAGTATTGGCTTTATGATACGGCCGGCCGGCCGTACGGCTGGCACCACGAAAGTTTATAATTTCAAAGGCGCGCCACTATTGGCGCGCACGCCCAAGAAATCCGTGACAAAACAGAAAAATACGCGAGAATGTCGCGGAATCGCGGCCTGGTGAGAACGCTGCATATACCATACATGTACCAATATCAGAAGTGAAATATCAAACTTATTAATATAATGCAATCACAAGGATCAATAAACCAAGCATATCAGAGAACGAATATTCAGTATTCTATTGACCAAAATATTACAAAACTTTGATATTCATACAAGAGTATATTGTATATTTGTCCTTTACTGAAGAGCCTTTATTCCATAGTGCCACGTGTGAACTGAAATCACTACTGAATGGTTCCACTCCAGAGTGAAAAGGATGTTAGTAGTTCTACAGACTCAGTGCACCTGACAGATGACATGATTCGTGGTATAAACAAACCCACGTGTATAAAGACGCATGGAAGTAAGCGTATTTCTGTGCGTGTTTGGGTGCACATGGTTTTGTTTGTACAGTGGTCCAGTCAAAATCTTGGTTTAACCTATGGCTCCAGAATAATGGTAATTATTTTGTGTTTCGTACAGGACGGTAGTTTGGCGTACACCAACACTGGCAAGGCCATACGTGTACAGAGTGAGAAACCACATCTAGTGAGTCTTGGCGGAGGCAGACTTAGCACTGCTGTCACACTACTACCTCTACCAGAAGGTAAGATTTGCCTCTGAAACTCTGACCAAAGTAAGAAATGTAGACATTTATAAATTTGATATACTTTCATCATTCCATAGAAAAAAAAACTGAAGCAGTCTATATGCAGTAGAAAATCGTGCAATTTGCTGTGAGGTTGAAAGACTGTTGAACCCATTTAAGTTAAAATTTTGGCACATGTCACTGCTATTGTTTATACTGGTGCCATGGAAGACATCCAAATGCTTGCTTTACCGATCAACATCTTGCTCACAAGCATATTCCTGTGTCTAAGTATACTTACTGTAGTGGTACATGCACGCATATTTTGGAAAACTGATAAACGCTGGGCCCATGAAAACATGACCTACAATTCAGCATTGCCTTAGGGGGTATGTTTGTACCAGGTACTAGTATTTATCCACATTTAAATGCACACTAGGTAAGCATTTGGAAGTGTTTTTCAGGTGCGCTATACGATACTGTTTTTGGCATTGATTCATGTGGAATATTCATACAAAAACATTGTATTCCTCACAGGTTAACGTCATACATCTGTTCTTATATTTTACCTTTCTTGAAAATGTTATTTAAAAAAAAGAATTGGGGATTTGTCTTTTTATTTCAGGTAAAACTTACATAGGCAATGCCAATGCAGGCAGACAACCAGATATCGTCATCACTGGTACTGGAGTTGAGGCTGAACATTGCTACATTAAGAATGTAAATGATGATGTCATCTTGTATCCTATTGGTCCATGTCAGATTGATGGAGAGACTGTGACCACACCCACCAAATTAACACAAGGTATGTTATGTAAACACACAGTGTAGGTGTATGAGTTTAGGGAGGGGGGTCTTGAAATGTAATTGCCAGTGCCAAAGGAAACAATCTTCAGTTTTATATATTGAAGATTTTGACCACTTTGATCTTGTCACATATACCTACAAACAATCATCAAACAATCTTTCATGAAAATTCTAACCCCTCCCCAGCTTGAAGAACTACGTCTTGTTGGAATGAGGTAAACTTTCTTTAACGTTTGGTTTGATATTTCAAATCGGAGGAAAATGTTTGACAGGAAGGTGATGATTTCAGTGTGGGATGATTGAACTTGTAAGGTGTTTGCTGCAATCACTGAGTTACAGGTGAACATGGCTGAATTCTTTCAGCCAGATACTGAGCTCTTGTGTGCTTCAAGAAATTGGTAGATACTGGGCTTGTGAAAAGTCAGTGCATATGTCATTATGCACCGACAAGTTTCACTTTGGGACCACCTGAAGTATTCTGAGCCCAGCTTTAAAAGTTATAGTACCTGCTTGATGATGTCTTTCATAATCAATATGTAGAAACATACTTATCAGTACAGTTGTTACGGTAGAATGCATCTATTGAGACATTCAAATTTTATAATGCCTCTCTGATGTACTGATAGTGTGGACACATTTTGAAGTTCTTGGAATGAATTAGATTTTCACAGTGATGTTTCTTTTTAATTAAATCTTTAGCTATAGCAACCCCTTTGGATTTCAAATATTCATTAATTGTTTATCATTTGTTTCTGTGGTGCCAAAGTTTGTATGGTGACATTTGAATTTTATTGGATTCCTTGATTTTTGAAAGAGAATGGTTGAAAGTTTCCCTGAGTAAACTTAAAGTCTTTCAGTTTCAAAACGCATACTACCTCAATCTTATCCCACTCATACTTTTTTCAGCTCTTTGTCAAACTCCCCCACGTAAAGCAAATGTTTGGTCTTTTAGTACAAATTGACTCATTGTCCACAAAAACTAAAGAAACTGTTTCAAACAACTCTTTAGCTTAGCATCTAGCAAACAGATCACAGTTGACTTCTAAGAGAATTCACCAGCTTTGACATTCCTGTTCAGCTTAATGTAAATCACAGAAAACAATAGGAAAACCAGCATGACCAGGGCAGTTGAACTCAAGCTGTTGAAATATTCAGTGGTGTCTGTACTGTGTGAAAATCCAGACAGAATGTAATCAAGATTCTGTCTGGCTGTTTTGACCTGAATGGTTCCTGAAGTCAACATTGGATCAACAAAGGTGATGGCCTTGTGTACAAACTACTTAAAACTCCCAAAATAGACCTGGCAAATATTTGTATAGAGCGCCCTCTTTGTTTACCCGCAGGTCTGTTTTGAAATGTGCCAATTTCTACCCCACTGAGCAGTATCTGTATACCAGGTTGGTACTGTGCCCTCTATGTGCAAGCATAGAATAATAAATTATGTACAAGTCACCAAATTATCTATTCATTGTTATAACTTTCTCTACCAGTAATTTACAGCATTAGCTCATCGTTAGACCTAAAATTGCTCATCATATAATGGTAAACAAGAGTGCTTTCTCAAAAACTGAATATGTTTAAAAAGTAAAGCACAAAGTTTCTTTGTTAATCAAAGTTTGCAGGTACCGGTATTACACCTGTTGCACTTTTTGCAAACTTGAAATGGCCAATTTTGCCTATCACTTTCTGTAAGAAGCTAATATGTAGATTCGCTTTGTTATATATCCTATCAAACGCTTAGTTATATCCTCACAAAAATGGCCATCATCCTATGTGTAGACACAACAGGGGGATTTGCCTGACTTTAAGAAACAGTTATATGTTTACAAAAGACATTGAATCATGGGTAATCTCAAGCTGTGTGGTGTGAATACGAATGTGTGTCTGATCCTCATTGACTGTCTGACTGCATCTATCCAAATCTGACCTTTCACCTTTCCTTCTCATAGGTGCAATGCTCTGTTTCGGGCGTTCCAACTACTTTCGCTTTAACCATCCCGCCGAGGCCAGCAAGATGAAACGTGAGATGCCAAACAACAACAGGATATCAGTGGCTCCCATTGGCTTCATTCCAGGTAATACCTTTGCTAATATGCAAATTATGGAGAAGGTCTCAATGAATTAAAAGCTAAAGATTCTAATAAAATGTTTAATGAAGTGTATACAGACATTGTGAAAAAGTAGAACTGGTACCATGAAATAATTAATGAAAATCAGCATGCAACATCATAGGTCACCAGAGGGTCAGGATGCAAAGGGTTAACCTGTTCATCCCTTATTCCCTGTAAACAGTCCCAAAGTCACCATAAATAACAATGAGTATGGACCATACCATAGTGGTTAAAGGGTTGACAGACAGTGCTTATGGTGAAATTTATTTGTTAAGATGGCTGTAGTAGAGGCACTGACATTACGATGCACTTTCTAATGCTATATTCCATTATTGCAGGTATTGAACACCGACAGACTTTTGTGTACAAGGACACGATTGTAGAGGCACCGGAAGTGAAAAGCCCTATTGAAAAAAGTATCGAAGACGACTTGGAGCAAATCCTAAAGAGTGTCACATTTAATGATGACATTGAAATGATTGCCAGCCCGCCAGAGTCGCCAATGTCGCCGATTTACACTGCACCGGATGTCATCAAAGAGACCGTGATGGTCGACGATGCTGATTCCACAAATGCGACCAACGATTTTCAACCGCCTGTGAGCGCCATCAGGGCGCGATTTGAGGAACCGCCAAAGTTGCCGCAATCGCCAACGACTTGCCTCAGTCCCAAACTTGTGCACAACGGCTTGCCAGAGTACA
>LD363259.1:16751-33858 GCA_001465055.1 Ptychodera flava
GGGTATTGTCACATTCAGGGTAGTATAAGCAATGTGTGGTGTTTTCCTCTGTATCATTTGTAAACTTTGAACTTCACGTTGTTCAAAACTCGTCATCACATTGCGTTCACACAAAATAGATGAACTAAGAAATTACTCATGCCTAGAGAAATTGTCCTTGCATGGATTGGTTCATAGAAAATTCAGGGATGATGCAAAATGTTTGAAGGTCAACTCTGATGATTTACTGAGATTGTAAATGCTTGTCAGTGATTTGCTGCTTCATAGGCCATTCCATTGGAAAAGTAGAGGACGTAGGTTATCAGGGTACATGCTGTGGATGTTGGCTGTGAGTTCAGCAATGATCAGTTTACAATTGTAACAATAACCCAGCATTAACAATCACTGTGAAGGGTTGTGTAGAAATGTCTGATTGCAGCAGACAATAGAGAATAATGACTTATATGTGCAATTCAAGAACAGCGATACAGTGTATTTAATAGGAACTTCTGAAGGGCAACCGAAAATATTTACTTTGTTCAACTGGGGAAAAAATGACAACAAAATTCAGTGTCCAGGTAACCTGTAATGCCAAAAAAAAAGGACAGGCTTGATTTCACTGAATTCTGTTGTCCATATGAGCAATGATTTAGGTGATAGTATTGAACTTTTAACTGTGTGGGTGAAGTATGAATTGTTTGTAGTGTTATTACCAAGGGCATTACTAATGGTGCTGTGGAAGTCTGAGCCAACAAATCTATGTTGTTGTTGTTGTTGTGAGAGTTACTTAAGATGCTCCAACATCAGAAGCATACTCGTTTATCTTCGAATTTCAAAATATGTTGTGCATGTCAATTGAGTTGCTTTCATTGGAAACCCTGAGACTTTTTCTAGGTGAAAAATGAAGTTTGTGCAAAAGCTGGTGCAATTGATTATTCTTTGTAGTAGAATGGGATTGAGATAAAGAGAAGTGATGTCTCTCGTACTCTACTGATGGTAAAAGTAGTGAAGACAAATGAAATAGGAAATCGAATGGAAGAATTCAGACAGCTTTATTGATAGTACAAGTACAGTTTGTGTTGAACGTGACAGAGTATTAACATTTTCAAATTGTCTGCCTGCCTGCTATGAATTCAATTTCTTAATTCTTCTGCCTTTTCAACCATTGCATTTTTATGTTGGAACCAGCACATGATTTTGGAAAAACATGATTGTGCAACTACATCCAGAGAAAAAAATGAATTGTATTAAATTGTGAATGTTCTCTATCCATTTTGAGATGTGGAAACATTTTATGATTATGCATGTAGATCTGAGGTATTTTTATTTTTTTTTGTGAACAATATCTTTAGTTCCGTGAACTATTTCATTCTGATGTTTGGATTTTTCTTGTACTGTCTTTGAAAAAACTTCTTCATAGGTTGTAACATAGAGCCTGGATGGTATGTTACCCAAATGGGTGAAAAATAACCAAAGGAATTGTACGTGAAGCTGTGTAGTACCTGCAACATGCACACAGCTAAATCTACATATTCGGTGCAATCATGTGTATTTGAAAAATCCAATCTCTCCATATTCAGCTTATCTTGAATTGATTTTAAGGGTTTACAGATTTCTGCTTAAAGAAATACTCTGATTACACCATAATTTACTTTTATATTACTTAATAATAGTTTACACAAGTTCATGGTCTGTTGTTTTACCAGTACACATGACAAAATGACTACACCCTTTCCTGAACTGTAGATGAAAGTCCAGTACTGTGACTTTGTCCTCTGACCATGCCAAGTGAGGGCGCTGTTGGTCTGGCGTCCGATACTCCCTTAATTTCTCTCTTTAAATTTTAAGCCTAATCAGTCAGATCGTTATCCAAATTCTTAATCACTTGAAAGTGCTGGTACTCACACTTAATAAAGTTTTGTGCATCACAGATATTGTTCACTAGTACTGTACTATGATGATAGACCCTTTAACTCTGTTGCATGTAGTATGAATATCCCCTTTTCTTAGCCCTTTCAATGCAAATATCAAGTGATGGCCTAGGCTTTCGCTGACCTCCTAGCATCCTCATTAATCTGATGGTTGATCAAGATTTACCATGTACTTTAATACACATAGGGTCACCCTGCAAAATGAATATTTAACAAATTGACCAACTTTGAACAATGTGTTGTACTGGTATATGATTTGTGTCATGACGCTTCTCAGCTGAAAATTAGTGACAATTTTTGCATGATGTAGTGAAGGATGTGATAAATAAAAATGCAAGAAAACAATTATTTGTGTATTTTTTTCATTTTCCATGATTTTACTTTTAATACATCAGTGGCAAAATTCCGTTTTCAGTCTAAGAATGGAAATAGGAGTGACTGCAAGTTTGAGAGAGAGAGAATTTGACGATGTCAGAAGCCAGGTATCAACCTTTGCAGGTTGACTATATATTGCCATTTTGATGTGAACTGTTGGACTAGAAGTTTAAAATATCTATATTTTTTTTAGAAATTACAGGTACATAATTCTTAACGGTCTAGGACTGCGTCATAAAAACATTTCATTACTGCACACAGGAATTGCGCAACGTTATCTGAGATTTAAATTCTCAATATATTACCTGAAAAGTTTGCTTATATTCCGCACTTGAGAGAAAGATTATTTACTTGCGTGTCAATAAGAGTATATTATATTACCTGCCTACAACCTTCATATACACTGAGTAGGAAACCAGGTGTAGAGGAGGACAATGCCAGCTGGCTATCGTTATACGTTGTACTGAGCCATACAGTGTCCGTTACTGTAGCAGTTGTACTTAAAATTAGCCTTTCACCCTAAAAACGAAACAATTACAAGAAGGGAAGCCACGATTCTCTCTCTCTCTCTCTCTCTCTCTCTCTCTCTCTCTCTCTCACGCACGCACGCACGCATACATGCTGTAACACATGCATCAGGGATATCTCAAAAAGGCTGTGCTCAAAAATGAGCGAATATACATGCACTGACGTGCAAATTTTGTGTAAAAAATAAGCGGGTTTATTTTTCGTACATTTTACATACAAAAGGTGCAGACATGTTGTTAAAATAAATAAGTAGAAAGGAACTGTCCTTGATGAAAGTTCTCAAAGTATGTCAGTCAAGACGTAAATGTGTGCCGCGTCATTATTGTCAAATCTTCCAGGTAATCTTGAATATTGTGTCGTTTGCTAAAAACTTATCATGTTGCCAGTTTTGTCGAAATATGAACTCCATTTCCATTTTTGAACGGATGTGTCGGCGCATGTCCTCAACACCACGAACTTGTGTGTATTTTCAATATCCATGCATGTTCCGCTGTTTCCATCAACCATCGCTCCATCCTAAAATGGAAAAATTGACAAAAACGTTTGCATCTTTTCATTTTTGACTCCACAAGGTCGACTGCAAAGAATCAGGCCTTCAGGTCCCGATGATGTCATCGCATGAAGGTGGATTGCTCATCAACCAATCGTGCTTTGGTAATACCTAACTCAGGTATTTCAACAAAACTTTTTCGGACCTTTCATTTCTGCGGCGACTCACCGTTAGTGTTCAAAGTATATTGCGAATTTAAAGTCGAGAGACATAATGTAACCTAGATGAGCTGGAATAGATAATTGATGCTGATGGTTAGGTGTGATCATCGTTAGTGACATGTGCAGCAAACAAATATTTTAGATCCCATTCAGACAGACAAATATGCATACGTCATGTACTGTTGGTATTACCAATATGTTACGAAATTTCCAAATGCCTGAATTGCCAAATATAGTGTTGTCCGATTGATATTGAGTCAAGGTATGACGAGGAAGAACGTGCCTAAGGTCGTTCGCGCCTCGAAAATGAAAGACTTAAACTTTTGCTCACACTTTCATTAATGAAACTTTCAACCATTCTCTTTCATAATCTAGAATAAAAATCGGGGGTCACTATGTAAATTTTGGTACAAGGGACACAAATTACCCAAGATTTACAGATATTTAACATCCAAAATGGCCGTCATCCCTGTGGTATCTCTGTGGTGGAAAATAACATTTCCGATTTTCACAAAACTAAGCGGATGAAAACTTTATTTACTCTTCAAAATGAGCCCCCACAAGTCGTAGGCTAAAATAATATTGTCAATGTTTGAAAGTCTGAATATCTGTCGCCGGGGCGCATTCTACCTTAATAATTTTTTACATGTAAATGATTTGTTATTTACGTCTTTGTGGTTCCAGTAGATGACGTATGGCGATTCGCATTCCGATAGGACAACCCTGGTGGCAGCTACAGATCGTCGATATGGTGACACAGATAGGCAGAGGTCGCTGTTGAATAGGATCTTTCCGTTCCAATCAAACATGAACATCTGCAAATGGAAAATGAATATGTACCTTATCAGGATTGCTTGCTTGATCACTAACAATGGCGCGATATTCGATGACAGTATCGTAGTTAAAATCAAAATATGATTTTTCTTGAACAAACGTGTAAGTCATTCCCGATATTGTTATCGTCGCAGGTTACTGTATGCCCCTGCAAAATATCATATTCGTAGTCTTTTTTATTTTCAAATTATGTATGTGACTAATCATTTCAAAAGTAAATGTCCTCTGTCTATCTTATGTCAATATTTCTGACTTTCAATTTTCCAAGGTTTTTTTTATTTGAATTCTGATAGCTAAAGCGCCCGTCAACCAAACTCTACGCCTTACTTCTGTAACAGTCTTTAAACCAAGCTCATGTGCCCACAGACATAAAACATAGTCAAGCAACTCAGATACAGAACAATCGTCATTATTTAAATAACAAAAATTAAGCTTCGTCTTACTACTCATCAGCGCGTTTTAAGGTAGTATGCGCCTCGAAAGTGAAACGCTTAAACTTTTGCTCAAACTTTCCTCGAGGAATCTTTCAACCATTCTCTTTCAAAATCAAGAATAAAAATTGGGGATCACCTTGCAAATTTACCCAAGATTTACCTACATTTGAAATTCAAAATGGCCTCCATCCCAGTGTTATCTCTATGGAGAAAATCAAATTTATGATTTTCGAAAAGCTAAGACGGTGAACAATTTTCTTACATCAAGAACTTTACAATGAACCCCCCACAAGTGGTAGATCAGAAGAGAATTGTAAAAGTTTGAGAGTCCGAATATCTATCCCCGAGGCGCATTCTACCCTAAAGCCATCTTTCAGGTCGAAATGAGACTCACTTGGTTACCGCCTCTTCCATGACAAGGAAAAACTCCAACAATTCCTTGACGACCGATGGAATCCATACACAGATGAGACCAACCAATGTTTCGTAACTATTGGGAAGAAATATGTCAATGAACACTGTAAATAGAGTAATAATATTTCACGCTAACATTGTAATCTTTCTTGGGTTTCTGCCAAATTAATCAAAGAAATGATGTCAACAGAATACAGACGATGGATATCAAATGTTTGAAGAGTGTACTTATGATTTCGCGCTAAATGTGAACCCGTTGCTGCGCAACCGCTGCAGTGCACGCTGCTGTTCAATAGTACTGCGACGTTGGCTTGGATGTGTTACCTCTCCCTTTGCCTGCACTCTGATGTCCGGTATTGGCAGCTCCGGATAAACAGTCTCCAAATACCATTTAAAATCCCGACACTTTAAATCTTCTCTCAGCTTTTTTCGACTGGAAACATCGCCGTAGTCTGCTCCTTTGAGATGGGGTTTCAGGGAATAGAAGATATCTTTGTACCCGTCCATCCAAACTTCCGCCACGCGCATGTTATTGCGCATGTATGTTCTGCGAATTCAAAATTGGTTCAAGTACAAAGTGGCACAGTTTGTCTTTAACGTCACACAATAAGAAGTGAATACGTGAGTCTTTTTCATCAAGGCATGTTAAAAGGCTCAATTCTCAATTATTAGTTCTCTAATTTGTCATGACATCTAAACTATGTATTGTTCCGTTGACTGGTTCTTATTTTTACTCTCAAGACTTTCGATATACATGATACTATGGTTGGTCCTCGTGCCTTTTATTTGCTTCACTGGAATTCAATGTTACAGAATCGCCATTGTCCGCTCGCACTCTCCTTCAGTGTTAAAAAAGCACGGTAAGAAGCTTTTAATATAGAAAAATTCAAATGGAAACATATCCGACCATCATAAAACGCTCAATTAACACAATTGGAACTAATTTGGGATAATTGGATCTTCATATTTTTCAAATTTCTCCAAAGTGTTAGGGGCTCTATAGCTGAATGTTGCAATATTACAATATACCCGTACAAATGAGTGGATAATTAAAAAGAAAAGCAGGTGAGCTAGCTTACGTTTGCAGTTTAAACCGACGTTACTTCACCATCCAATTATCCCAAATTAGTTCCAATCGTGTTTCATTTAAGCTTAGACGTCAACCACTTTCGAACTGCATTAGTTCCCCAGGATAATTCAACTACGCTATAGTGGGGAGGTTTGTCTATAATAGTCCTGTCCAAAGTTTTACATTTGAAAAAGCTGAAAGCTCTGGGCGAAAGCTGTTGTCACCTGATAATGCATCAGATATGCCTGCAATGCGTACTTTATGTTTCCTTCGGGGAATTTGTATGGCTGGCTTTTTCGGAACACATGACCGACACGTGAGCACGGAATCAATTCCAGGGAACCACCGCACATCCAAATCTGTGGTTGAAATAAAAAGCAATCAATGACGTTTTTATCTGTACATGTTTGCGTGAGGGGAGAAATTATAACTGTCATCTTTATTCAAAACTACCCTCCCATTACTATTTGCATAATATCTCATCCTACAAACTTTCCCTCTCGCTCAAATGTGTCCACTTGGACGTTTACATATTCGCGTGCTCGTACAACATGGTCGTCTGAAATATGAAAGTTTGACTGTGAACAAACGGCACGCCCGACTTGCCTTCGAAAAAGATTAAAACAATTTACTCACTGGCAACCATAACGGACACACCGCCAATCCAATTGAAACTTATCAAGTGCCCCGCAGTTAATGAAAGGAAGAAAATGCCCTTCCCCACAAAACTAAGCCGGCGAAAGCATTTATTCCATAAGCTTCAAAATGAGCTCCCATAAGTGATAGGCCAAAACTATACCGTACAAGTTTGAGAGTCCGCACGTCTGTCCCCGAGGTATATTCTACCTTACAAGACATTACGAACGTTATTTACCTTAAAAGACAATTCTAGGTTTTCGGCTCCCCAAATTTCTAGTCCCGGATCGTATCTTCCGATTCGGTAGAAGAATTCTCTGTCGATAGCAAAAATACCCCCTGCCATCGTTGGCGACCTGCAAAACAAATCCGGGCCGAAGACAGAAACACTTGTTGATATTCTACATATCTCATTTCCTTTTCACGTATGAGGAGAAGAATAGATTTCGACCAGATGCCCGCGTTTAACTTCGACTGCTATACATCATGGGAAAATTTAATTGCCAGCTATAGTTGACGACATGAACAATAAACGCGATTTTTTAGCCTTGAAGATTAGATCGCATACACGCATCATTGAATTGGCATTATGAGAATGAATTCCGATGCACTGATTTCGCATAAGAAAGTCTACTGAAAATTAAAGTTAAGGCCATTTACTTTTCAAAAAAAAAACTTCATCATATCTCTACTCTATTGCAAATGAAACTGTTATTATCATTTGTGAACTTCGCACTTGAAGCGTTTTGTAATAAATACTATGACTGCTCATGATTCACGACTTGATCCAGCAGCAATGGTCAAGGCAGGAGGAACAAAGTGAGCCCTGTCCTTCGGTAAAGAAAGAGCGTACAGTAGGTGCAGGACCGAGTTCTGTGCCCATGGAAATAGAGGTTATTAATAAAAGTAATATTTATGAATACTAATGTAGGTTTTGGAATCACTTTTTTGTAAAGTGTATCACTACTGCTGACATAAATTTCACGAATACCGTGGAAATAAAGAACACAACACGATTAAGTAAAATACCGATCCGTCTCTACATCGGATTTTAATCAGACTGGGTACGAGTCCGTCCATTTAAAATATCTTATTGAATGCAACAATACACTGCGAGATACAACAATCCTTATGACACAGCATTCTTCTTAGCGAGAGAACATATCTTTGAATGCTCACCGTATAGGCCATGTTTCATCTTTTCGTCTCCTTTTTTCATAACCAGGGATCGGTTTCCACACAAATCGCATATCCCATGAAAAACCACCTCTGACAGCACTTGCTGGGGCATAACTAGGAATATATTGAAAAATAAACAGCGTGAAAAAACTACAACCTTTAATTAATTATGCAGGTTTATGTTTAGATAGAGATAATATCGATTAATCGATAGACACGTATTTCTGGATTTCTGGACTGATTTCGAAATTGATTCCTCGATAGCCAAATAGGCCTAGATATATTTCTCGATAGAGTGATAGATATGTTTCTAGAGAGATCTATTTCTAGGTAGATAGATTTCTATGTAGATTTCTAAAGTTCTAGATGGATTTCTAGATTTTCGACAGATAAATACTGTAGTTAGATGGTTGATAAATATATTTCTTCGATAGATTTCTCGATAGATAGATAGATAGATAGATAGATAGTTAGATAGATTGTTGATCCAATCTTACCTAAATGTGGTCGCATCTATCCGGTCGATAATTGGTGACACCACTGTGCTTCTATTCTCGGAAATTCTCTGAAGGAGTGGTTCTAGCCACCCAACATTGCACTCCACGTGAGAATCAAGAAATAATAGAACTTGTCCTCGCGCAATTTCACTGCCTCGCAATCTGGCTCGTATCAGACCCTCTCGTTGCGCAAGTCGAAGTATTTTCACCTTTCGAAATTTCATGTATTCATCAAGCTGTGCCTTTAAATGTTCTGTAATTAGCATATCAATGAACAGCTTGTGTATTCCCGGAAAAGATCGGACAATTAAAGGACATCGTTCTAGGAATACAAGAGCATATTTCCTTCATAACCGTAAAATTGATTGAAATAGTTTCTGTTCAATTTCAAATTCTGCTGTTGAACCTCAACCATCAATGGGAAAAATTATCTTTCCTCATTACGCATTCAGTTTCATTTTGTCATAAAAGATACGACAAGTTCAGGTGTTTTTGTATAAATTATTTATGATATCTTGTACAGCAGACTATAGCTCCATAGTAAGCTTATTGGACAGTACAACTGTTCATGTCAGAGAGCAAAAGACGTAATTCAGCAGAATCGTATTTCTATAATTTATCAGTTTCCAATACTCGAATTATTCTTTATCATTTAATGCTTTCATTTCGTTTCTAATGCACTTATTGTTTCATTTGTTTTGTCCGAACAGACGTAAGCACACCATAGATCGTATGGTTTCACGCATAGAACTTTGGCTTTGCTCCTCTAAATGTTTGAATCCAGTCACGAGGTTGACAGTATATCCTTACAGCGAAATCGAGCAAAGTGTGGCATATTGGCTTTCTTCGTTATCAGACAATCTCTACACCTACCTCTTTCACTGAAGTCGTCGACGAGAATGACCTCTTCGACGAGGTCAGCCGGCGATCTATTGATGATGCTGTGTACTGTTCTCAGTAGGGTAGACCAAGACTCATCGATGAAACAGACGATAATGCTCGCCGATGGAAGACGGTTTAAATATTCCTTAGTTTTGCATCTGAGAATGTTTTATCAATGAGGAGAACCGTTACAAGGCGATATTTTTAAGCAATACAACCCCGGTGGTGGCAGTCCCCGGGTTGGTGGGTACCCATACATGCGCGTTACCAAATTCACGGAAAAGGGGGTGTTTTTCTTCAGTCATCTCGGAGATTCTATAGGTCCGTGAAATCGAGAAAAAGGGGTACTTTTTCAGAGTAACCTCCGAGATTAGGGTTAGTCCTTTCATAATCTTCCTAGGACACTAAATCTGGTCTAGTCTCACACACAAAGAAAATGAAAAACAGTAGGCCTACCGCCGTACGTTTGTATGTACATATGACGTATACATGCCCATCACTTAGGGTCCATCCCCCTAAATCAAATTTAGATCCAAACAGATCCAAACGGATAAGGAAGATGATTGTGTATGAATGTGACTAAAATCAGGCGTGGACAAACATTTGTGATGTATGTACATGTATACAAAGTCAACCTCCAGGGTCAACCCTGGAAGTCAACATACTAACCTCCTAGATTTCGAATTAAGGGTACGTTTTTTACAGCTAATTTCTCCCAGATTTGCCACAAATAGGGGGTGTTTTTCTCAGAAATATTCTAGGAAAGGGGTACTTTTCAAACTTGGGTAACAAGCATGGCTACCCACCAACCCGGGGACTGCCACCGCCGGGAATACAACATGCAAGCTTTACGATTTCCTTGGTTTGTATTTGCATAAATGTAAATTCAAGCATCTGATCATTGTCGATTCGTTGTGTCACATAAACTGTCATGTCAAATTTTGCGCACTGGCAGTTTCGACTTGCACGACACTGCGTCGTGTACATCGTTTACAGCAGTATCTGCAACTCTTGTTCATCTTTATTTATAATATCTTCTCTGACTCAACATCGCATTCATTAAATTTATGAGCCCTATACTGTAAACCTAGAAATATTCCCCAATTCTCTGTCATTTCCCTGTTATGTGGCACTTTATTTGTGTAATAGTCACTCGCATCACGTGCGTGCATCATCAGCGAAAGTCGCCATACTTACAGTTTGGGTCGTACATCCGGGATACTTCTTTCCACGGAAATCAAGTCACTGACGAACTCATTGAAAGAGGCTCGCTCCCAACCTGCTTGGACTCTAGCGCTGTCTGCCATCGTCATTCTCACTGGAGCGCCATTGCTGCCGGGTCCTCTTCGCAATCTGGGCATAGTTGTGCCATCTAGGTCACGAACCAGGTGTGTTCCTAAGCTTTCACCCGGTCCTTCCTATAAAGTTTACGAAACGAAGTAAACTAGACACGCTTTTTACTACATATGCAGATACTTTCTCTTGGTGAATTGTAGCTGATAGTGTTTTTTTAAATACTCTTTTATTGCATTTGACATAGGCAAAATATTACATCAATATATCCACTGTCATATTAACCGGTTAATTCACTGAAAAGTTTGCAGTATCTCAACTTTTATGTTCATCTCCTTTGCAAGATTATACCTCATATTGAATTCATTTTTTGAAAACCGTTTCAATGAACACATTTTAGCATTTACGATCCAAAATTTTTGAATGCTCTATTTTCCAACTAAAGTTAAACATCTTACAGATTTTCTATGTATGTCTGTGATGTTACTTTCTTTTACACTCTGTGGAAATGATATTCGATGGTGATATTTCGAATACTTTCCCTACATATCGGTTGATAATGTTTTTGAACATGTTCCAACATCTCGACACAATTGGACATTTTATAGACTTATGTTCTAAATAATCTACATCCTTACAAACTGAACAGAGCTTGGGGTCTTTTATCTTCCAAAATACAAAGACTTGTTATACGGAAGTAAACGAGCGATTTGTTTACTGCTATTTATTAAGGGCTTGGAGACATTCTATTTCTGACAATTCACACTCTGATCGTCAGAAAGATTGAGGGCGACGACACTTCCCTCTGGTGGTGGTGGAAGTTATGATGATGGTGGTGGTGGTGGTGATGTTGGTTGCGATGATGATGATGATGATGATGATGATGATGATGATGATGATGATTGGAGTAGACATGCAGGAATGTCAAGACACCAAACAACATTATCACAATTGCTTTCAACAAGTCACTATTTCACTTTTTTATTATGTTATGCAGGTATTCGGTATGTAACGCCATCAGACCTTGCTGTAACGCTTCAAGCCCGTGTTCTTGGAAGGTTTCTAAATACTCCATGTCACTGGATACGACACACCATAGCACTGTTCACATTGAGTGTTCAATCGATTTTGTCTCTATCGAACATTTCATTCATCGGTATTTGCATAGCTGTACTCTATATCTTCAGGTGCTAACGCACTCTTTCATGAAGGTTACTTTCTCTGTATTCCGGAACATTCTCAGATTTCAAGGTAAATATTGGGTTTCCGCTTTTACTCTCGGCTAATGCATTCGGTTCGGAATCCAGTATGACCGAATATAAGACGTTAGTCAAGGCTGACGTAGATCACGACGATATTGAACTTTCCTTGCCGATTCTAGCCCGTGGAATGATTTTTCCCTACGACTATTCCAGAAATACTCTTTTCCCTAATAGTCCAGCTTATCTTAATAACCAAGAAAAAAATCCTCGTCACCAATATCTTTGAAAGAACGATGAAATCGACAAATATCCTTTTGACAGGGAAGAAATCACAGATCAGTACATAGAGGTTCATGAAAACATACTACCAAATACATGCCTAAAGCGGAGCTCTTCGCAATCTTGAAATATCTTTATATCTGGCCTAAAGCGGAGCTCTTCGCAATTTTACAGGTTCGTTAATACGCTGTTCTCACAGATTTGTATTCAAGATACACACACTCTGAAGGTTTCATAACCCCACTATGAAATTCGCTAAAAATTGTTTAGTGCATAGTTGATGGAGGAACTGCGTTTAGTGGTTTTTTTCTTAATCGTTTTCTGTTGTACAAAATGGATGTGCAGAAAACAAAGGAACAATAACAAAGACTCTTTAAAACGTTTTGAACGCTATATGTGCCGTAATTTATGAAGAGTACTTCAATTCATTCAAACGAGAGAAATGATTTTCTATCATTTATTTTTGCTGCTATTTTTCATCGACGTCAACCGTGTACGTGAGGTTAACGCAGGTCCACGAGTCAATTGATAATGGTGATTTCTAAACACTACACACGTGATGAAGGGACTGCACAGCATAAACGTGATTGCTCGACACCGTTATGAAAACTCCTTGTAGTCTATCGACTGTGTAACACAAGCGACCAACCTACCGGCATATTGTAAATTCTCTCTCTCTCTCTCTCTCTCTCTCTCTCTCTCTCTCTCTCTCTCTCTCAGAATTGTAGTTTCATGGAATGGAGAGCGATATGCACAAAAGAGTTGTAAAAATGTTACACCAGTCTTAAATTTAATTTGATAGTTGACAATGCCGTCTTCTGATCAGAGTACAACACAATGGCGGTGGATTGCTGTAATGAAACTGGAACTTTTCTGTCAAATTTCAAAAAATGTAAATTGTAAAGATATACCGGTAATAAACCGTAAAAATAGATTTATTTGTTTACTTGTGTGTGTATTAATTCGTATATTTACTTGCTTGCCTTCTTACTTACTGACTTACCGCGGGGTTGGCCATTAAACTTCAGAAGGAGCGTTAAGAATACCCACATGCGTTTTCTTTGCGTTCCAAAAATCGACAATATTGTTATCGAACAACTATGATGGCATTTATGTTTTCCCTCAAATTTTCTCATTTTTTGGTCGACTTTCATTGTGATACATTTATTTCATGAAGGATTATGTCTGCCGGATTTTTTTTCTCCGTCTTTGACCAGCCTTCAGACATCTAATGGTGGACACCTCATTTCATATTGCATGACTTTCCACAATACAGAGATGTATCATGTTACTCTGTATCATTTGTATGGAGATCCACTTACTGATCATCTGAATACTTCACAGTAGATTAGAAAATGTACATCTCTTTGTGACCAAGCAAATTCCATTCGCCGCTTACTTGTAGCTGGTTTTGTATTAAGTTTTATTTTTTATTCATTCTGTGACGTCAAAATATGCTTTGAACTGCCCAAACACCTTGCCGGTACATTCCCTGGCAAAATCAATATGTTCGCAACGAAAAGTGCATTACATAACATAATTCCCTTCTGTCGACATCGTCAGTAAAAGATAAAAACAAGTGAAAATTATGTCTTTTGAGATGTCGAACATTTGCATACTTCTTGGTTGAGTTAAGGTACCGTTTGTTCTAGGTTTGTCACATGTGCGGGAGAGCGCCTGGTTCGCGTTTACTATATATCAACGTATAATGACGTATTGCCCCTTAGCAACGCAACAACACTTAGACCCGAACGTTTTACCTGAAAACGCATTTCCGACCCTTTGATGAAATAATTTTATCGAGCAACAATTCCATGTCGATGGTAGATGGTAATTATAACCAAATAATTGTTTGAAGGACAAGTGGTCGAATGAATATTGGTTACGTAAGACGCTATTGGCTTGTGTGGCGGCATTTAATAATTTCATTTGCAAGCTTTTTTAAGATTCGAAATCCGAGGAGGCTCTCCGAGTCGACATTATTCATGGTACAATTTTCTTAAGTCTTCTATGAACAATTTCCGATAACCTTGATTTTGTAAAGAATGCCCTCGGTCACGCTAATTACCATGGATTGTCGGGTCGATACGCTTGCTACGTTTATTAATAACACAATGTCCTATGATTGAATACTCTCGTCAATACCAATCAGTCAATTTCCAATTCAAGGAAAAAAATGATCTGGGCGACTGTGTGGCTCGCTTCAATTACCATGGCAAAAGGAAGAACGAAAGAAAAACGATCATAAATGTTCATTAAGTGTACCCTGTGATAGAATTTATGCAGAAACAAGCGCTTGGCTACAGCAAGTCATTAACTTGAATTGAGTAAAGAACATGGTGGCGCATTGAAGCTGAGAAACCAAAAAAATGTGATTTGACTGCCGAAATTTGAGATTTATGCCCACAACGAAGAATGTTAAGAATTGTTTTGGGTTTTAATTCGAGATAATGATTGTCGACAAATTGCATGGCGATAACTAAATGGTAAAAATGTAGTAACTAAAATAGGTGAGCACTCGACGACACTGTACTTGTTGCCACAGTCTTCAATTTGGTAACTGAACGTTTACATGCAGTTGAAGGACTGAGCTGAAAACGCCGCTTGCTGAATCACATCTAATTGCCTTCAATAAACATTTGAAAAACGATTCTGCCCACTAGATAATTTCTTTACCATTGTTTTTTTCTTGCAAGACTTCCCTTGCTTATCGTAAGAAGCCTACTGGAGATTGTCACGATTGTCGTTATGTGAGGTGCGCACTGTTCAACACACGGGGCAGATTTTATTTCGCGAATTAAATTCCAACTGCCAACCACTGGTCTTTTTTTTCAAGCGACCTTTGGAAGGGCAAGCAGACCTTCCTGAGTTCGGTGACACTTGACCGTGATAATGATTTTCTTCCACATTGCTGCAAAATGGAACATTTATTCCGAGCAAATGAAGGATTTCCTGTCAATAGAAAGCTTTGTGTCGTTTATAGAGTCAACAGGTAGCTGTGTCCTAATTAACGCTCCGTGAAAAAAAAACTACATCCACGCGGCCACGCGTACGCAAATATCGAAAGGAGACGGGGTTGAAATTTGATTTTCATGTCAAGACACTGCTCATATAAACAATACGCGGACGTCAGAGAGAGGCCGGTGCAAGGCAAGGAAATCACTGCACAAAGTGTCGTTTACTCTAAACTGTGCTATTTGACGTCAATTGCTGACAGATTCTAACAAAATGTGCCCGGCAAGTTTGACATAACGTCCTTTCTCCTACTGAAGACAACCTGTGTTTGCTTGTTACTTATCATAATTGGCTTCGAATATAACTGCCATAGATATTAAAAATTAAACGAAGACCCCATGAACTTATATCAAATTTGTGCCAATACGACTTTTAGTGTACTGGAAAGATTACAAACCTGTCATACATACCTTTTCAAATTTGCGATTGTATATTTTATTCCACAACGCTCTCGCATTCTCGTTGCTGGTCCCGTTCTCGCCGCTATCTACACGGTGACCGTCCATTCCACGAAATTCGTTGCCCAGTCTGGAGTTTGCCTGTCCACTCTTACCGACTGATGTCACAGACACCTTGCCTTGTATTCTAGGATCACGGAGGCCATCCTCAGTGTAGGCCCTTGACTGTGTCGCTCCTTTCAAACCCAGGAATTCGAGTGAGTAGGGGTTTTTGCGAACTTGAAAGTGCGACGTAAATACGTAAAATGACAAGAGAGAAACTTCACAGATGAGCCAAACCAAAGAAAAGAAGATTATCGTCTTCATTATTCTACTTCTTGGACATGTCATGACGTATTTTGGATGAAGGTGCAAGCTTTACCGCTGGCAGACTGGACTTTTTCGGCTAGGATCTATACATCTCAGTGAACTACGCGCCAAAACGGGTAATGGAATTTCAGTCAACTTAGCAGGCAGTAGCTCCATGTTGCGATGTAGATTCGGAGGATGATTGCAGGCTATGAACATAGAGAAGTGAGAATATCTGTGTTGTTCTACGCATGCGCAAGTAGTAGCAGAAGAACAGGTGTGTAACCTCCATAAATGTAATAATCTCCACAAATGTAATATCAACCACAATTGTAATAAAATCAACCACAAATGTAATAAAACAGTCAACCATTAATGTAACAACCCGTACCCACAAATTTAATAAACAAATTAATCACAAATGTAATAAACTCAACCATAACCATAAATGTAATAAAACTCAACCATAAATGTAATAAACTTGAACTTGCATATGTGATCATTTGTTTATCAATGCCCTTAGTAAATAATAACTTTAACAAAACTAGTGTAATGTTATTGCATACTTTCCTGAAACTAGGTTTCCTTTCCGAAACAAAGAATAGAATACTTTGAGAACACTGTCAGAAAACGGCGAGGAACCGTTAGATAATGGAAGTGGAACAGCAGTTCTAGACACTGATAATTACATAATAAGGACTCGTCAAAATAACTCGTCAACCAGTGATACCACACAAAGTTTATGACAGATGACTCAGAACAAATAACAGAGAAATATAAAACCTTATAACAGAAACTTCTGACACAAAACATGTTGACGAGAACATATATCTATATTTCGATTTAGTAAAAACAATACGAACACTACCTTGAACACAGTAGAACAAAATTAGACATCCTAGCATCCCAATTGAAGGAACAAACTTCAAGTGGGACAACATAGGAATACAGACAATCTATCGATTATTCCACACAATTTATCCACTGAAGACGAAATTGAGGCGACTGATTAAGAAAGTACGGCAATTTTCGAAAAAACGGCGTTAAAGGATCGTAGTGTTATACAGTCTCCTCCACTCTGGAGTAGAGATTGCACTGACGTT
>LD363259.1:34606-61753 GCA_001465055.1 Ptychodera flava
CGCGTCAAAATAACTCGTCAACCAGTGATACCACACAAAGTTTATGACAGATGACTCAGAACAAATAACAGAGAAATATAAAACCTTATAACAGAAACTTCCGACACAAAACATGTTGACGAGAACATATATCTATATATCGATTTAGTAAAAACAATACGACCACTACCTTGAACACAGTAGAACAAAATTAGACATCCTAGCATCCCCAGCGAAGGAACAAACTTCAAGTGGGACAACATAGGAATACAGACAATCTATCGATTATTCCACACAATTTATCCACTGAAGACGAATTTGAGGCGACTGATTAAGAAAGTACGGCAATTTTCGAAAAAACGGCGTTAAAGGATCGTAGTGTTATACAGTCTCCTCCACTCTGGAGTAGAGATTGCACTGACGTTCAGATTACAGCTGTGTCTCGCCATGGCCAAGCAGTGCTGTACACAAAATAGGGAAACGTAAAATAGACCTCAAATATACAAAACACACTAAACGCAAACAATTAAGATATGAATAATGTGTGGAGTTGCTTTCCTTATTACATAGATCAATATTTAAGGGCTAATTCCTCAATTGCAACGACAAAATAGATTTATTACATTTATGGTTGACAAGTATTACATTTTTGGGTAATTTTTTTATTACATTTATGGTTACCATCTATTACAATTGTGGTTGGTGTTTTTATTACATTTATGGTTGATTTTTGTTACATTTATGGGTGATATTACATTTGTGGGTGCATTTTATAACAATTATGGTTGATGTTACATTTATGGAGATTATTACATTTATGGAGGTTACAAGGTGTCTATTGCTTTGACAAATGAAATAATGAGATTAATGATCGAGTCAGCGAATGTGCTTTGTTGGCGGGTATCGTTATCTATATAATTAGGTTTTAAATTTAAGGCAGAGGCCTACCTTAATGAAGTAAAGAATTCTACCATTTTCTTTGTATTTGCATATGTTATGGGCAGAATGCACTGATATGAAAATGGAAATTTGGTATTTCCGATTTACCATGGCCGATTTGCATAGCAATATACCGCGTATTTGCATATGTTATGGGCAGAATGAATTGATATGAAAATGGAAATTTGGTATTTCGATTTACCATGGCCGATTTGCATAGCAATATACCGCGTATAATTCTATGCAGCTGATAAAAAATGCAGAATTCAGAGATGCAATGTTAAAGCTAACAGATTATCGGAGTGTTGTCCATTGTTTGTTTGTGCACCTTACGAAAACGTTCCTCCAAAATTAACTTCCAAGTGTATATGAAGACATCTGATAAACACGATTGGAACTAATTTTGGATAATTGGATCTGCATATTTTTCTAATTTCTCGGTGTTAAGTGCCCTATGGCTGGATATTGCAATATTACAAATAACTTATGAAAACAAGTGTATAACTTAAAAAGAAAAGCAGGTGAGCTTACATTTGCAGATTATACGGACATTACTTCACCATCCAATTATCCCAAATTAGTTCCAATCGTGTTAGGAGGATTAGCCACCGAGTGCCGAAGATACGAACGGATATTGTGTCAAACCTTTGAAAACAATGATTAAACAACAACAACAATAACAACAACAACAACAACAACAATTACAACAACTACAATGACAGCAAAAACTGTTGAATCGGCATTTTGCTCGCAGTGGTGATTGTCAAAAGAGAAATACTCAGCCCATTTTATTCGGAAATCCTGCACGATGACACCATATTTGAACTTGCCATTGAATCTAGTTTTTCCTGAAGGTCTGCTGTGTTAAATTTTCAAGAACTCATGGAAGTATTACAACTGCATGTTCTTGCTGAGTACTCTCTGTGCCTACGTTAATCTTCACTCTTACCTCTGGGTGTGTGTCTGTGTATGTCTGCCTGTCTGTCTGCCTGTCTGTCTGTCGTCTGTTCGTCGCACTGACAGCATTCCTTGCAACAACTTGATAATTTGATGGTTTTGCCGAATAATTGCACTACACCAAATTTGTAATTTTGTAACGCCCCTGTAACGCCCCTCCCTGTAGAGATTTTACCTCCGAAGCGTCCCTCACGTGGCCAAGGCGTGTGAAGGTCATTTACTCAGATATTACGAGAAGCCGATAAGAGATTGTGTGATAGTTTAATTAATTGTTGGTTAAGATTTCAATGAGAACAATCGAGAACGGGATATTCCATGGTGTAATCTTATTAAATCTTAAGAAAAAATCAAAGACTGGCGGGAAAATTACCACGTGATAACTATTGCAATTATGTAAGTCTGGAGATGTATTTAACTTTGTAGAGAGCTTAGACTTGAGATCAGACCTTGGACGGTGAACGACACGGTCGCCATCTTGAAATATAAAGTACAAGGTTGTGTTACGATCTACATCTTGGGGTGTCAGCTTCAGTTACTGAAAGCATTACGATCAAGACTGGTACCTCAACTTGTAATTCCCCTAACTACGAGCGTGACAATTTGAGTCAACCTTGGCAAGAGTCAAGCCTGCCAACAGGTCAAGTTTACTCATTCCAGACTCAAGGTAACCCTACTTATCAGTGATTGAAGGTTATCCTATTGTCATTTTCAATTTGTTTCTTGTGCCTGGTAAATTACTTATTTACCCTGCACGATACTGATTATAGGGCCAGTTTTGATGTAATTTTGTCGACATCTGTCAGTCTGTTGACTCTAAGATAGCATTATAACACTCCGCAAATATCCCCAGCGGCAGTGCATCCTGCAGCTTTCACTCACGGTAATGCTCTTAATTTTCATTAAAATCTAATTTCACGATGCGGTAATATGCAATATGCATGACACTTTTTTAAAACCCTTTGTACAACCTCCCGTCATGAACATTTATTATCGCCGTTATCGACTGCATTACAGCTCACTGTCTCCGTCTCGCTAGCTAGTCCCCGCAGAAGACGGTGATCAGTAATAACTGCATCCAGTCATTTGGCTTCGCCTGTTGGATGTCAGTATAAATAAATAAATAAATAAATAAATAAATAAATAAATAAATAAATAAATAAATAAACAAATAAATAAAGAAATAAAGAAATAGTAGAGAAATAAGTGCGAGGAGGCATTGAAAGTCTATCGGCTTTGACAATCCTCACGACTTGCCCATGGGTCCACTGACTGTTCAAGACTTCAAGAAAACTACCATAAGGGAGCGTTCAGTTATTATGGCCGGGGATGGGACAGCAAAATTCAGTGGGGTCACCTTAAATTTGAAAACTGCGAAGGGGGGGGGGAGACATGTATTTTTCAAACAGCTAAGAGGGGGATCACTTTGTTTCATAAGTATCCGTCCCGTCAAAAAGCAGTTTCAGTGTTCAGAAATATTCTGGGAGATAAAAATGATTCGTTGCATGATTTCATTCTCTGAAGTCATTTACAGTACATTTACCAATGATTTTGACGATGAGATACAGCTGGATATTGATACACTACCTAAAACAGCAGGTGACGCAGCAAGATGTCTGTAAACTAATTTACTATGTAGTTACAGCAGCTATCAGTTTCAATGGTGACACACACAGAGACTGGTTGCCAAGTTTTACAAGCAGTTCAAAGTAAAGTTTGTTCATTTTACACATCACTCTATTATTTTTGAAGTCATGAACTTTATTGATATTCAACTACAAAGAACACTGTCCTCTGACTCTAAATTTGCAGTAACGTCGTTCTTTTACCACCTCTCGGTGAATTTGAACTGCTTGTAAAACTTGGCAACCAGTCTCTGTGTGTGTCACCATCGAAACTGATAGCTGCTGTAACTGATATAAACATACTACATAGTAAATTAGTTTACAGACATCTTGCTGCGTCACCTGCTGTTTTAGTCTGTCTGATGTTGGCGCAAAGTTGTAAAAGTTGACCACTAAAAGGGTAAATTCGGGAGCAAACTGACAAACCTAATTAGGTAGTGTATCAATATCCAGCTGTATCTCATCGTCAAAATCATTGGTAAATGTACTGTAACTGTAAATCTGAACAAAAGTATAATTATCTGTCACATGAACATCTTGACTTGGCAACTCTGAGGCTTGTCTTATTGTAAATCGAGCTAACTGAGGGCAATGAACAATCCTATTACTTACATATTAGAGGTATAGCAAGTTTTGTCAGGGATATTAACAGTTTAACAGTTACCTGTCGACTACTAGTACCATGAAAATTGAAATTATACTTTTAGGTGAAATTCCAATATCATAATTGTTGTCGACATCTTAACTTTCAAATACCCTATTTGAATCAAGTACATTTGTATCAACTATCAAACACCTTTAAAAACACAAATTAATTTAGTTTAGCATTGTAAAAAAATAATTCATTGTTTTCTCATAGACGCCAATGTATAGTGAATCAACATTAAGGTGAAATTCTAGAATCCAATTTCTTGCACACATATCAACCTTTAATCATCCTAGTCTAACCAAGTACTTTAAAATGAATTATAAATACACAGATTTAGATATTTTTGTATTGGAAAACAATTATTCATAGATTTCTCATAGACTCCCATGTACAGTGAATCTACATTTCAGTGAAATTCAAAAATCCAATGTCTGTCGAACACATCCATTTGTTACCAGCCTAGTCTAACCAAGTACATTAATATTTATAATTGAGAGTACATAACTACACAGATTTACCTATTTTTGTATTGGAAAAAATTATTCATAGTTTTCTCATGTATGAACATTTTCAGTGAAATTCCAAAATCAGATTTCTTGTACACATAATATGCACCTTCAACCTTCATATTCTAATCAAGTACAATTATGATAATTGTTCAACGTCTGTATATGCGTAAGTATAGCAAGTTTTTTAATGGAAAAAAATTATTCACAATTTTATCATAGACTCCCATGTATAGTGGATGAACATTTTTGGTGAAATTTTTTGTCCACATGCCAGTTGTAACAACCCTATTCCAATTAAGTACATTTATGTCAATTATCAAATATCTATAAACGCATAGATATAGTTTTGTATTGAAAAAGGATTAAATAGTTTTCTCATTGACTACCATGTAAAGTGAATCAACATTATCAACAGCTGATTATCAATAAAATCCAAATATCAAAATTGTGTACACACACGCTTGCGCAAAAATATTGCGATCCACCTGTAATTTCTGTCGAATCCCTTTGAAGGGTAATTTCAAAATTATAGCAAGTCAGAAGTGGAAATTTGAACATTAACACTTTGTGAGTTTGTAAGGGTCATTTGAAATAATCTGAAAATCTTTTATTTTTTTATTCTATCGCCCCATCCCCCTCCAGAGGTGTTTGTGTCTGCAGCGTTACTCAATCAATGTAGGGGGGTCATGAAATTTTTGTCATTATAAAAGGGGGGTCATCAATTTTTTGGTGCGATGGGTAGGGGGGTCACTTAGTTTGACTGATGCGCAAGAAGAATTTGCCGGCCCACCCCCGGCCATATTAACTGAACGCTCCCTAAGTGCAATCTACGTCAGGAAAACACGCAAGAGATTGCAACGCGAGGATCATAATTGTGTTACCGTGCAGACTGTGTCATATTGCATGTTACTTTGATTTCACTTGAAACGAGAAGCGAAAGCATTCATTCAATGCTCCTCTGCATCTACATCTCGAAGTGATGGAGCAGAAAATTTATAAATTTTAGCAAAGAAATAGTATTTTCAGCATGACATTTTTAATACAAAGGATAAAACTGAAACTTCAAGTGCATCGTAATGGTGTCCCACATAGCAACAGTGACAGTTTATTCAACTTGTCATCAAAGAACGCGATAGTTCATCTGGAGTGACAAGCTGTCGCGTTGCGTTAGCAACCATTCAACGTGTCGCAAGCTGACGCAGTCCAACTGCATTTACATTTGGACTCCACTCTGTAGTGTCGACATGTTTTCATGTTTCGACACATCCAACCGGTGGTGACGTCCTTTTCGCTGTTTAACAGCTGATTGGCGATGAAGTCCTGCATGGCTTGGTAAAGCCAACCTATTACAAACATCACATGATTCAGCGACTTTTTCAGAAGAGGCTTATCCCAGACTACACCGTGTCAACACATCAGTAACCTTGGTAAAACGTTATCATCGATCGTAGCCCGGGAAATACTGCCCCCTATGCCGATATCTGAAGAATGTTAAGTCGAGTGAACAAGTAGCATTCGATGAAGGGACACCAAGGCCAGGCACTTTCGGTAAGTTTGAAAAATCAAGGATCTGAAATCTGCTCCATTTTTTTCAATGTTTGCGTTCAAGCTTTGGTTGCGATAGGTTCCTTTGCATTATGATACTCCACACAAATGACACGTTGGCCAAATCATTGAGTGGAGCGAATCAGCTGACCTCTCTCACTAATACCACAAATAAAAACGATATTATTCATAAATAGATCGGAAGTTGTTATAGTTTCGCGCGAGCTGCCGAAATATGTGATCAAACTACTACAGATGTAGCATCACTATAAGTCGACAATTTGCCAAGCTCTTTGAAATTTTTCCTAAATTTCAATAGATCCACTAATGTCATATACGGTGACAAAGGCGCCCGCATTTTTTACATGTTATGATTGTCGGTACCAACAATTCAAAGTTTACCCTGCAAACGTTTGACGTGTCCCGTGTTGATTTTTGCCATCCTAATTGACCATACTTGGTTTTGCCTCCATTTTGGTGAACCACTGCTGTAACATATGTTGTTCTAATTTTGTCTCAAAATGTAGGCCTACTACGTCAGCCTCGTCAACAAGCGCCCTGCCAAGCTCAGCTCTCGAAGCGTCATTTGTGTGGGTTTGTGAAAGGACAAAAAATATGATATCAATCAACGAGGAACAAAGGGACAATTGATAGGCATGTCCAATAATAACAGTTGTAATGTAGTAGAAAAAAGAAACGAATTTAAAGAGGGGTTCGCTGGTTTTTTCTGTGTAAATAATTCATCAACTCATTCACTTCTATCGCATAGAAATACAAAATCCGCGTATTGTGTGTACAAAAGGGAAAGCAGTACTTAGAAATTTATAAACATATCCAGTTATTTGTACAGCTAATCTACTTCTCTGATTTTGTCTATATAGCGCATACTCGAAGTCATCGTCAGAAACCCACTGCAGAGAATCATATATGGCTATATCGATGTGAACAGGTTTAGTCCAGCGGTGGCGGATTAATATATGATTCTGCGGGTGGCCTATGATCAGCTGACTGAGGAACACTTTTTGACGGCTGGAAAGAGTGTTTGCTTAATACGACATTCTGCTCTTCGATGCTGAAATATGTCACGGAGAAAACGGTACTGCTGCAAGATCGTGCTGCTGACGTCACTAGCATGGAGTATGTTCGATCTCGTCCTAATCTTTCAGTTCACGAACGTCGGTCCTGGTATCCAAGGTGACGCGGGGGATAGCAGACGCATGGACGAGAAACTCTTCGTAAGAACTGAGGACGACTTCGGCGCCGCTTTCGACGGCGGTCATGCGCGGGAACGGAGGGCGGTACAGAGGGGCCTCGCCGAGCAGCAGTTGGCAGACTCGCATTTCAAAGAGAAAAAAGATGTGGAAGTGCAGGAGAAGCGTCAGTATTTGTTGAAAAAATTCATAGATGAAGAACTCATTAAAATGAACGCTAAAGATGTGTCTGATGTCAAAATTGAGAAAAAGAGTGAACTAGAAGAAGCAGTTCTAGAAAAACCAAGAGATGAATATCTGTTGCAGAAATTTATACGGGAAGATATCACTCGACTTGACGAAGAAGACGCTAAGAGACAAGAAAATGAACGCATGGCGAAAGAAAGCCAGGAAGGCAAAAATAACATCAAAACTGGTTAGTAACTTTATAAATTGTTTGTCACCAATCATTTTGAGTATGTGAGTTGAGAATGGCTGTTTTACCAGCAACCTAAGCGGCGCATTTGGCAGAGAGCTACACCATATTTGTCAAGTAAAGGTACAGTCGTCTATTGGGCTAGTGGAGGTCATTTCAGGTCATGCATTTTGACACGGCGAGAATGGTCGACGTGGCATGAAAGCATGTCCAAGCAAATTAAAATGAGCATCAAACAGAACCATTTTACAGACATGCACGCAACCTAGTGGTGTCCTCGTATTGGTTTTAGAATATAGAAGTTTATGAGTCAAACACCCATCATTTAGTACCAGTTGGAAGACGATCAAGTTCTGATCAAAACGTTACTGGTGTAATTGAATTTCCACCGTTAAGTTTGCATGAACACTTCATGAAGCATTAAAATTAACTTTGAAGTCGAGACAAGTATTATGATAGGTTGTAATGATACTGAAATCCTTCGAATTTAAATCAAGATAAAGAAGTTTCTGTCAGGCATTTGCTTTGAGAACGATCTGATCAAACAGAGAAAATGTTAATCGTCTTTATTTGCTGCTATTTTCAGGGCAGCAAAAAATGAACAAGGTGGGACAAAATTTGCTTTCACAGCTAAGCCGTAATGATCAAAGTGAGCAAAAGGTCGATGACCCTGCAGCGCAGCAGGCACGGAAATTGGAAGACGAGAATGGGCAGCGCGATGCGGAGCAACAACAGCAACAAGTGAAACCACAGAGTCAGGTGAAAGATGAGAGGAATAATATTCAGCATTCACCGGCACAACCAAAGCAACAGCAGCAAGAACAACAACAACAACAACAACTGAACCTAAATCAACAAGCACTGCAATCGCGATCGCAGCAAGAGCAGCAGCAGCAGCAGCAGATTGCTGATCAGCAACCACCACCACAGCGACAATTTGCCGAACAGCAACCTGCCGATGGTGTGGCCGAACAGAAGCCGATAATCCCCGAAGAGACCGTCGTCAAGGTACCGAAACTGGGGTATCGACCTCCGGGAAATCCTTGGCCTCACGACGGTCACGGTGAGATGGGAAAAGCTGTGGTGCTGACCAAAGAGGAAGAACATCTCAATGAGATGACGTTTAAACAATACGAATTCAACATTGTTGCCAGCGATAAGATTGCTTTGAACAGGACATTACCAGACTCGAGACCAAGCAGGTGAGACAATTTCAACTTTGAAATGCAACGCAGTGTAGACCCTCGACTCACGGGGTATGTGAACGTAGTTAGACGCTCATATCATTATTCAAACACCATTTTATTGTATGTATTTGTATAAATCAACTAAAATGAGTGTCATTAACGAAAACACATCACGAATTCGATTCATGAAAGCACGATGATGTGAAACGATATTCTTGTGATGCCGGTGCCGGGAACTTCAAACGGACTGCTGACAAAATACGGGGTATTGCAACTGTTCAGGTCAATTAATCGACGGAAATCAATACACATTTTCAAAGGCCATCCGCGCATTTTCTTTAATACAGCTGTCTGTCCCAAGCATATCCTAATGGCTTGCCAAAGACAAGTGTAATTATTGTATTCCACAACGAGGCTTGGAGCACCTTACTTCGGACAGTTATCACCGTTATAGAACGGTCACCGCGTCATCTTTTGGAGGAAATTCTACTCGTTGACGATGCCAGCGTCCCTGAGAAATGTAAGTGACAACAGTTTTTTCATATTTCATATATTTCAATTCTGATGAATTTAGTGAGATTTCTGTTTTAAGTTCACGAAATTACATCAGGAAATTGAGATCTTCATCCGATCTGACCAAGAAGTCCAGAAGAAAACTTCAGTTCAGTTTGTTTTTACTGGGCGCAAAAGAACTAAATTTGCGAATGTATATTTCGAACCATTGGCAACTAGTCGATTGCCGTTTTTCTAGATCATGCGAAAATAAAAACGCTAAAAAGTGGGGCCAGACAGTTCAGGCACTCTCATCCAATTAATTTGTTTCGATAGAGGTAATTCCACAAAATTGAGAATATAACACGATTGGAACTAATTTGGGAGAATATGATATTGTAGCAATGTTGGTTTAATCAGCAAATTTAAGCTCGTCTACTTTTCTTTTTTGCAATTCACTCGTTTTTATGGGTAATTTGTAATATTGTAGGGCACTTAACACTTTTGATAAGAATTTGAACAATTTCATTTGTAAAAGGTCCTGTTCTTCTAAATTAGTTTCAATCGTGTTCCATCAAATAATATCAGCTAATTTGTGGCTTCTATTAACAATAACTGTACACGAACATGCACAGACTGGCTTCAGCACGAATTGGACGAATACATGGCCTCTCTGCCCGTGCCAACACGAGTCTTACGGACCGGCGAAAGGGTGGGACTGATCCGAGGACGGTTGATAGGTGTCGAGGAAGCTAAAGCCGAAGTCGTCACTTTTCTCGACTCTCACTGCGAATGTAACAACGGTTGGTTGGAACCACTGATGGCAGAAATCGCCAGAGATAGGTAAGAAGGCGTTTCCATGGTAACAGCGTGAAAGGTTGGGCAGTAGTTGTATGTGAATAATGGGTCATTCTGTATGTTTCGTTGAGTGGCATACATCGTTTCTATTGTCACATGTCTATGATACTGAACAAAAGGGGAAAAATTCACTGTACGTCTGCTTGGCTTGATGCTTGCATTTCAAACACGTGGCCAGGGAGATTGCTTTCATTTCTCTTGGCAAAAAATGAAAGTTAACGCATTCTCTAAAGTTTAAAAGTTTAATGCTTTATGTAAAACATGTAAATATTTTCCTGCAGCGTTTTTTAATTAGCCTTTTAAGGGAAACAAATCGCTGTAATTAGGCGTCACTAATAGTATAAGAGAAGCCTACCTTAATGAAACTTAATAAATCACACTCCAGGGAGGTTGGTTTGCAAATGTATCTTCAACCCCCGCCTACATATTGAGCAGATAAGGAAAGAGGGGTGTATGAAGTCATCAGACATGTATGCTCACTACGTCATCGAATTGGTTAAGACAACTTTACCAGATTGAAATACATTAAACCCAATTTCCTCTTGTATGCGATGAGATCACCGTGAAAATAAAATCTTTTATTATTATCATATTTTTATTTAATTACGTCTCTATTTATTCATTTAAAGTTATTTGTTTTCACATCGTTAAATTTATTTAAAAAATTAATGAAATGAATATGAAATAAAAGGCGATACGATAAGATAATTTGGTTTTGATCTCACCCAATATTTGTCAACTGAAATGTTATTAGCTTATGATGGTTGAATCAACAAAGTGAAAGTGTGAAATCAACACGTTTCAAACAAATGTTGGATTCCCCTAATGCAGGACATCGGTGGTGGCGCCTGTTATCGATGTTATCAGCGATCGTAACTTCCAGTACTCGTTTTTGACGGGGAGGCATAACCAGAAGGTCGGTGGCTTCGGTTGGTGGCTGGAATTCAAATGGTTTGACGTTCCGGATCGAGAATGGGATCGCCTGGATGATGACGAAAGCAAACCGATGAGGTAATGTAGAGGCAAATATAATGTTCTGACGTCACGGTCACCCATATAGTGGAGGTGGGACGGTACGTACAGCCCTTTACGGAGGGTAATTGTTCGTTTTTTGAAAGTAATGTTTCACAGGTAACGTAGCTGATGGTGAGTTAGAATTTCGTGAAATGTGTAGATTTCATTCAGTTTGCACTGTTTAGCAATTTCGCGAACCTGCTGTTTGCAGAGAAAATTGCTCTTTTGTTCTTTGAAACTGAAAGTAGTTTCCAGTTTCGGTTATCTCAAACGTATAAGTCAGTGTATGTAGGAATTTTCATCGTTCACTTTCGGAAAACACGTACCTGCGCGTCTGCAAACGGTCTATAGCTAAAGGTCTCAAGTGTACAAGTAGATAGTCTATTATTCTCAAGTTTCTCTGCTGATGTCATCAACAGCAGTTTTGATCCAAAAGAGGAAGTCATATTGTCGGTACATCCGTAAAAATTCTACAACAAATGAAGTCATTGTCTTTTGACATTGCTTGACATGTAATTGTTTTTTGCTAGCGATGTCGTTCAACATCTTGAAACTCGTTGAAGGGGTGATCGTCAACAAATATCTTCGATGTCATCACTTGGCAGAGAAGGATAAAATGGGCTACTACAAATTTTTTTCTTTCTGTCAGAAATGAGTGCTAGTGAACTATTCAGCAGTGCTCTAACCATAGACAATGGAGCGGAAGACAGCTCCACTGCCTATGCTCCAACAACTTAACCGTAAACGTTGGTTTCAAATGTAACAAGAGACCCACCTTACAATGCATCGACAATATTCGAACTTATAGTAGATTTTTAATAAAAAGGCATTTAATTTTCCTCCTGAAATTGAAATTGCCAAAAATCCTGCACCAGACTATTGTACTCATATAGCCAAATTGGCAAAATTTATGTGATACTTTTTCAAATTCCAGCATATAAACAGTAGGAAAAAGGTCATTTTCCACTGTCTATGGTTAAAGTCAACGTTTTCATTTTCAGAACTCCGACGATAGCTGGCGGCCTATTCTCCATAGACAAAAACTACTTTCGTTATCTTGGTTTATACGATCCTGGATTTGACACTTGGGGAGCAGAAAATTTGGAATTATCCTTCCGGGTAAGTAAGTTTTGACCCCCCCCCCCTCCCCCATAAAAAATCGTAGATCTAAATCACAATTAGGGAAGGAATATTGTGGCATATAAATTCACGTGATTGTTAGAATTTCCTTCAGAAAATGCACCAGTTCCGATCGGCGACTCTTTTGTTGTATTTGCCTTGTTTATGACATTGGTTTATTTTTATTTTTCTTCAAATACTGTATACGTTTGATGCAGTGTGTAATACCAACGACTTGCCTTACATCGTCTATAGGTCTGGCAGTGCGGAGGCATCCTAGAAATTGTGCCATGTTCGCATGTCGGACACGTTTTCCGAAGTCACATTCCCTACAAGTACAAAGACGGGAAAGACCCAGGCTCTACCATTAGCAGGAATAATATGAGATTGATGGATGTGTGGATGGATGGCATGAAGTATTTCTACATGGCCATCAACCCTAATTACGAGACCATAGAGTTTGGTGATACCTCTGACCGGAAACAGTTGAGGCAGGCTCTCGGGTGCAAGAATTTCAAATGGTACCTGAACAACATATACCCAGAACACACCCTACCGTTGGATTTTCAAATTATAGGAACGGTCAGTTAGGAAGAGATGAACCATATTTCTGTTACACGCCAGTAAACAAACGTCTTTACGCACACAAATGCATACACATGTATGGGTGTTTGAGCATTGGGTATTGAGTGTAAGTTAGTGATTGATTGATTGATTGATTGATTGATTGATTGAGTGAGTGAGTGAGTGAGTGAGTGAGTGAGTGAGTGTGTGCGTGCGTGCCTTTATTTATTTATGCCTGGTATGTATAATACGATTGGAACTAATTTAGGATAATTGGATCTTTATATTGTTCAAATTTCTCAAAAATGTTTTGTGCCCTATAGCTGAATGTTGCAATATTACAAATTACATATAAAACAAGTATATAACTTAAAAAGAAAAGCAGATGAGCTTACATTTGCAGATTAAAACGACATTACTTCACCATCCAATTATCCCAAATTAGTTCCAATAGTGTTGTATGCATGTACTTGTCGAACATACGACCCATTTACCGCCAAAATGGTACGACCAAATATAAAATGTATTCATGAAATAATTACAATAAATTGCATCTGATGATTGCTTTTAGTGCATGAACTCGAACTCATGTAATGCCCATGCTGACCTCTTTTCCTTTCCACAACTCAAACACACACAGCTTGCAAGCATCTCTACAAGCGTCTTGGGAGTAAGCGTATGCATTAAACAGAAATTTAGCCAAGTCATTGGTGACAGTTTACATCGAGGGAATGCTGGAATTTCTCTTCTGTAAACTCTTGAATTTTTAATCGATTTCAGTTAAAGAACGCTGAGAGTGGACAGTGCGTTGACACGTACAGACGTAAAGATAACACGTCACCAGTTATGGTCACGTGTCACGGAATGGTGGCACAGGTATGTGTACTGCCTACCAGTTCAACTGGTTTACTGTCTGTGTAGTAAGTTTAAACAGTTACAAAAGCCATGATAGCTCACATACTGGTATCATTCAACTCAAGAAAAAAGACACCTTTGGCCTTAATACGACAAAATCTGATCAGTACTAGAAGAAATATTCCTCGTAACATTTTTTTACACATGATGTTTACCGTTTAAATATACAATACTTGATGAATTTTGACCAGTTTGAAGACTATAATGCTATTTTCCAACAATTTCCCAATCAAAACCTTTGTCAATATTCATAGGTTGAGCACAATTTCCTGTGCTATATAATATATGATTTCTGATATCTTTTTTCGTTTATGTAGATTTTCATCCTCAACAAATTTAACAATTTACAACATGACCATATATGCCTCTCCGTGGTAGCAAACACTAACTTGGTTACGGAGACAGAATGTATAACTCTTGAAGCCAGAGAAAGACAAGATTTGAAATGGTCGTATGACGTAAATGTGAGTTTTGATTATGATATGACATAAGGTTTGCATATAGCTTACTAATATGCATGCAAAACTGTGGACCAATATCAACAGACGTGAAGTGGATTTCAAAGTGACACTGTTACATTTTGTGTGTGTGAGAGAGAGAGAGAGAGAGAGAGAGAGAGAGAGAGAGAGAGAGAGAGACAGACAGACAGACAGACAGACAGAATTCTTATCACTTACTCGATATTTAGAATGAAGTACCATGGTTTTGTGGTTGCAGCATCTTATCAAAAAACTAGTCTCTGTGCCAAGGGTATTTGTGTTTTCTCAAATTTCCTAGAACATACACACCACGCATCTTCACTTCTGTATATACGTAGTATAAATGTTCACCATATCTTCCTCCTTTTACAGACAAAAACATTTCTTCACTTATCAACCGGTAAATGTTTGGATCGCGGAGAGTATAAATGGTTTCGGGATCAGCAGTTTCTGGTGCCTACGGTCAATCCGTGTCGTGGACAATTCTCACAACGTTGGATCATGGAAAATCTCCCCGTGGCAGGACAATGGAATAGCCTCTAATTCCCGTGTAGTGATAGTTTTTTTGTACAAAAAGCGTTGAAATACACAAAGATGGCGCTGTTTCACAATCACCACGCAAACGTATGCAGTTTGTTTTACAGACATCATTTCGTTGATGTATCGATAGATGTGCTTTTTTAGCGTCATGGAATGTAGCCATGATAGCAAAATTTTAAGTTTCAATGACTGAATTTTGAAGTTAAACATTTCGAAGCTGTCAGTAAATGAATAGAGAGTGTTTTTTTTAACTTAAAGTCCATTCAAATTTGTTGGCGAAGAATGATAATTAAGTGAGATCGATTGCATGACTGAGATTTATACTTTGCAGTATACACATTTTTTAGAAATTCAAGGAAATATGAATTAATACCAACATGAATCGAGAATGACGCTGTGTAAAAGCAAAGCTGTGAGACGACATCGCCACATCATATACCACGCCACCATGTGCACGTAGCCCAATAGAATGGGACTGTTGTATTTGCCAATAACAAGTATCGACATCTCTGGTCTTCCGTAGGGCAAACAAAATGTAGTCTGTTGGATGTAGCACTCTACTCTCAGCGAATCGTTTGTAGCCGAAGAGATATATGATGTCATGAAACAGGATTTTGCTGAATTGCCAGCATTTAATCGGGAAAATGTTCGGTGCGTCATCCCATTTTCAAGTCGACAAAGGTTACAAGTGTATACCATGTCAATTTTCTCAGACACGCATTTTACTACGCATTAAAGTGAATATTCCTCTTTTGTTTCATTTTCATATTTTCTATCGATGAAAATAAATCTTTTGAAATGTTTACTCGTCCCCTCAGTGGATAACTTTTTACATAGATGTATGGAAGAGACTATGGCAAACAACAATACATGTCTTCCTTACATACTTTGGTTGACTGATCACACAATAATTTTACTGTAATTTATGGAAATAGAATATATGATAGGAGCTTTACACCATCTCAATGGCAGTGTCAGAAATGAAAATAACAAGTGATCGTTGAAGACCATAGGACATCAATCAAATCACTGCCTTCTATCGTCAACGATGAAGAAAATTTATGAGGCGATCAGCTCTGCTGTGTTTGGGCAGTCAAACAGGCGACCTAGTTCTATTTGAATGAATCAGATACGCAGAAACGTTATGATTCCTGGGGGTTATGCTCACAGATTTGCCCGTCAGCACGCGATGTTTCTCCCAAGGGATCATTCGAAATGAAATGTATTTCATGTGGAAATTACTTTTTTCTGAAATAGTCGGAGTACACTCATCACGCATCAGGCTCTAATGCATCAATATACTAAAACATTATACGAAGTGTATGGACCGTTTGATGTCGCTTTTTTATCGTTATCGTAAAGCCTCTTTGTTCGAAAGAGTCAGGGTATGCAAAGTGGGTGGAAGAAAATCAGTATCTCTAAGTATCGCGAAAATGTGCTCTTATCTGTGCCTGTTTTTCATATTCCAAATCAACACATTATCAGACTATCTGGCATTGACCAAGAAAGGTGAGAGTGGCAACAAACGTTAAGAGTAAGGTGACAGTATTAGTTGGTATCCAGTGTATGTACCAGCGAATCAAAATGTGTTTGCACTTGTATTAAACATGACAACATAAAACTATTCATAATCTTCGCTGTAATTATCGACCTTCGATAAAAAGTATCGTTGAACAAGAAAAAGTACCATGTCTGCGATATATAGGCAAATAGAGAGGGACTGTGGGCAAATGCAACAGATAGAACTGCACATCAGACATTACTTTATGATACAAGAGACACAATGAAAGATATTGTCTTGTCATTTTAGGTCTCACATAAAGTAGAACGCCCAGCGTTAACAATTTAACACTCATTTTTTTCTACTTTTCCTCGTCTGCTGCATATGAGGATTCTCTTTGAAGCCCATGAAATAAAATCGGAAATATAATTTTCTTATACAGTTATTTAGACAAGGTTGAATTGCAAATATGGTCGCTTTGAGACGTTTTTTCTCCGATATAACATTTGCACGATAACGACTGATATTTATCCCTGGTCATGGCAAAGAATGGTTTAATGTTTGCGTGATGAGCAAATTATGTGCAAAAGTTTAAAGCTTTCTATTTTTAAGGCGTTTACTGCCGTCAGTGTATTCTCGTGCAACTATACGTCAAATGATTTCGATTTACAGTCTAAGGTTAACAACGGTGTTGATCTTCACGTATTCTCAAAATCATAACCTTCAACTCTGTTCAATAAACGCGATCTGCTGACAATTCTGTCGACACAGCTTGTAGCAGATACGAACGCCAATTGCAATGTTTATTATTCTTTACATGTAAATGTGATAATAAATCACTTTTCGATTACTGATTGAAATATATCGAAAGGTTCCGCCATTTTGACTATAGGGTGAGAATACCTATCTTAACGCCCGCCACGCTTAGAATTATCATTATCGATAAAAGACTAACATTTTCTTTTAAAATCAACTTAAACCACATTTTCCCTTTATCTCCAATGTATTGCATAACAGACGAAAACGCAAAATTACATTAAAAATCAATTACAACAAATTGGTTTATGTTTCTGAACAGCTTATTTTATTAGGTAACAATCAAAATGGTATAAAAGTTTACTCTTGTCATATTTGAACTATATGTCGACCGTTTCATATTTTCGCAATTTCAAAGCCTGTTTGTTGGGTTATTTTACTTCATAACTTAAAATGTCAGTTTAACATGAAAATATATGCCTTGCTGTAGTAAAAGTGTCTCCCAACTACTTTCGCGGCAACATTTCACAAATTGGGGACGACCCAATTTACTATCGGTTATGTAAATAGGTCAAACTGCCATAGCAAACCAGGGCATACTATTCGATCACAGTCACCATAAAACTTTGTCGATATTTATTACATCCCATGTGCCGATCAATTCTTGTTTAAGTAAAACTTACTGTAAGCCTTACAAGGTGAGTCCTAAGCTTATTGTGAGGTTTTCCCGACTGTTAAACAGGCACCCGAGAATTCTTGAATAGTTCACCATCTAGTCGACATTTTACGGTAGTCCACGTGTCCTGGCTGATCCCTGCCTTGTACTCTTGTTGTATTACTGTGAGCCTACTCAAAATTTGAATATTGAAACATGCCACGTCTGAGCTCAGAACTCAAGAGCTTTTAATATGATGGTAGATATAACAAATTTAATAATTTTATGATTAGGGGCCTACATCAAATAAAGCCATCGAAAGGAAAACTGTGAATGGTCAATTGCCACAGGGGTCTTTGAGATAACTCAACTCAATTTTCGAAATTCGCAGTTTTTAATCCAAAACAAACAACAATACCATTACGACAGTATCTAATCTTAAAAGTAATCACAGTCCCTTCAGGACTGTCTTAATTTCAAAAGTGCGCCCTCAATAGTACCTCTCAGGTAAGTCACAATTTGTCAGTCGTTTCACTTCTGGTCGTTTCACTTCTTTAGTAATCTATCACCATTCTTGGATACATATATCAAGATGGCGGAAACAGTAAACGTTTTCAGGTAGCTTAAACTTAACGTCAAGGTTTCAGCGGAAGGCTTCAGATGATTTTCAACAGAAGCGGTAACTGAAAACATCCGCATTATAAACAAGATAGGGGGTCCACCACCAGCCAGCCATCTTCCAAGTCACCGGTATCAGGATTTGCTTCAGTGGACACGTCGTATCGGTAAGTTTCCGGAATTTTTTTATCCCATTATTTTTTCCTTGGGTAAAGAGAGCTCTGTCTTCCATGCAAAGCGTCTGCTGTTCCTCTCTAAATTGATAGACTTCCGTTGTATTCGGCCGAAGTCCAAAGAGAGGAATAGGGAAATGTCACCTATGTTGTGCTGCTGTTGCATGCCGAATTACGATTCGGTAGTATGTACTGTGATACATCCGTGTGGACACTGTGCACTGACACTGTTCAGTGTATCGGTGTACGGACGTCCCGTCGTGTGGACAGACTTACCGGTATTCAGTCGTCAAAGGCATTTTGGCATATTTCAGAATGGCTTCGGAAATATGAAATATAAAATAGTACGTTGGTATGGAATGCTGCAGACAAAAGGGTGATTTGATAGTGCGTACCCCGATTAATAAAATAATGTGCATACTATTACTAGCCAAATCAATTGGCTTGCTATGAAATTACAAATTGCAATATGCGAACTTAGAATTCCTTTCCATGTTTATGATCGTTGTGTTCCGGCTATTATCCAATGAACCACTACAGTGACAGTGCGTCCTGTCACTCCGATACAGTATTCCAATGTTAAGTGAATGGCTAAGGTGAAGCCCCTGACTGAAGCCAGTGAAAGCCGTAAATGTCCTTCAATTTTTGTAGCTAGTATGCAGTAATTATCAGGCTTTGAGGTGATCCTGTATCTGTGTTTTTCCAATATCGTGTTCATTGTTTTCTGCGCATTCAATGTCTGTGTTTAATTTACAATGGTCTGCCAACCACATCCAAATATTGGGACAAAACTGTAATAAGCTTTTGTAGAGAATTTATTTAATTAATGAGTATTTTTATGCAGTGAAATGTTCCATCTGTCACGTGACCTTGTACGACTTGTCATTCTACCAAAACCCTGAAGAAGCCCTATACTATCAATGATGATATTTTATCTGTAGCATTTCATAACTTGAATGCCATCGAGTGCACTGCTTGGTTTCATATAATCACACTGAGGTCAACTCCCTGGTGTGCCTGGTAGTATCTGATATATTATTTTTCATGACGTATCATCATTTTTAATGAAAAACTTCTTGTGATTGCTTTCCCCCAATATGATTTCATCAGAAATTTTTACATCATGAAGAATACTGATCAGGAGTTACAATTTACTGATCAAAATATTTAGATTCTGAAGTTAAAATCTGCCAGACATTAGACTGATAACTGTATTATTATTACAATTGCAAAGTGCAGCAGTATTTATTTTTGTGATGTGAAAAAGTTGAAAAAATTTTCAAAGATGTATAGCCCTCTCACAGACCCGATTCATACTTCTTTTTGAGTTGCATGTACTTGATTTAAACCGTATTCTGTTTATTGACAGCAGAACTCTACTTTGTCATGGGGGTCTTGAGATAAGTATTTATTTCACCGAACAACAGACACACTTTTATGAGGTATAGGGCTGTGTGATACACTGTGTGATACAAGTATGATGTATATCTATATTCAACTTGCACACATAGTAAAGCTGAGCTGATAAGAAAATGAACTACACTTTCCAAGAAGACAAATTTGTAAGCATATTGTGTGCTCATGGATTAAGTACTCAGCCCAGTGTGTCAAATGATTTTTTTAGGAGCAAAGGTCAAACATATGTCAGCCACGTTTCAGTACAGTACTGGACAGAAAGATTTTATGTTACACTGATACAGTGTCCAACCATGTTGCACATTTTCTTTGGATACAAATGATCACTTTGACTAATTACTTTAAACTTCTAAAGACCTTACAGTGTTAGGCCATTGTTTGAAATTAGTTTGAAGTCTGTATGTGGCGTTCGTCAGCATGCATCTATATCTCCACCGTGTTTTTATTAATGCGCAGAATGACTTTACATCTCCAGCTGTAACAGACATCTGTTGGTATTATTATGTAAGCGATGTCACAGTGGATTATGGAGCTCGTCCCACCTTGTGATCAAGACAAAACTAACCGTTGTCGAATTTGCAGTGGTATAAAATACAGCAGCATGATGTGTTTCAATTGATTTGAAAACCAGAAGAAATAATATTGATAATGCTTGTTGCGTGTACAGTTTAAAATGAAAGCAACCATGTGCGTGATGGACTAAAACACATTATGTTCTGTGATAATATTTATAGTGAAAAGCAATTGATGTATCGTCATCATACCACTGGAAACATTTAAAACTGTAAACCTCTTTTCCATTTTATCTTTTCCATTTTTATTATAATTGCCTATCATTAGTTCTGTGAATGACAAATGGGCTTCTGTCGATTTCATTAACGTCCATGACATACAATTTGTGAGATACACCAGTATGAGTCGCTTGCTAGTACCTGCAATATTTACACATCACTTTCCCCTTCATGATCTGTCACGTTAATAGCACCATGAGAAACAAGTACTGGGCATGTACATGGCTCTTTCTACATAACTCATTCATGTAGGGAGCTACATTGACGACTTTTGATCAATTTCAAATTATAGTATGGAATGTGACCTTAAATAATACAAGAAATAACACCTACACACTGTACAGTCAGACGAAAACATAGATGTGGTCATTAAGCTGGAAACTTTGCATTTCTGTGCTCTACACGAAGGGAAAGAACATAATTTTTTTGGTGCACTATGAAAGGCAAGATCACAAGGAAAAGCAGAGTTGTACGGTGATGAGTCCTGTGGGAAATATGTTTATTAAAAATGAACATCTTTATGTCCTATGCATGTGTAAACACAATCATTGAAAGTTGGCCAATAAAGTCAAGTATTAAACTATCTTTTGAACAGAGGCAAAACCACATTTGTAATTTATTTGTAGTGTGCATCGTGTCTGTTCTTAAAAAAAGTATGCTTGCTTCGCAGTATTATTCAGAGCACATCTTTCGTTCATGTACTATGAACATTGTGTAAAAGACTGGCATAGTACCATAGTCTCGATGCCCTTTTCATTTCTTCCTAGCAGCTGTTTTATACAGTATATCATCAGTGTTCTCGGCACACAGTCCATGTAGCCGACAATGAGATGCAAATGATATGCGGTCAAGGTCTCCTCAACTAACTTTCAGCTGGTTCTTCACTTTCTACTATTTTTTTAGTATTTTTTACAAAGGCACAGACTTATTCTACCTGCAACTTAAAACTGATAGTGATTTTGTAGCTCATTCTTTACTATTTTTCATAGTTTTTGATAGCCGGTAACACACACTTCGTGTTCGTGTCGGCTACATGGACGATCTGCCGTGTTCTCCACAGCTTGGAAAAACTTGAGGGGCAGTAATTTACATAACAATATATCATTTGCATATTATTTTGTTGTGCAAATGTAATCTATTGCATCGTTAGTAACATATGAATAGATTGCTCCAAAAATAGAAGGGTGTCCCACCCTTGAAAATCCCCTTGTGGATAGAACCCTGATCATGGAGGTACAAGTGCTTGTACATGTACCTCCTTTATGCAGTTAGTATCTGCAGCTCCTGTAACTTAATTAAGTCTAGTATTGCTACTAGTAAATGAATAATGAAGGTCACCATAGACTTCTGTAAGAACATACTCCAAACTCCTGAAAAAAATGCCTTATAGCCTTGGTGTATAATTCCTAATTGAAATTTGAAATCATTGATCACACTAATGCTGTTTATTGTTGCATTTCTGTATCTGGTGACTTATCTTGGTGAGATCTGGTCATTATCACTGATATCAGATAGGTTATTGACATTAAGTTCATGATTAACTCCATGACTGATTACCTGGACCCTTGCAGTTGAGCTGTTGATTCGTTTTTCATAGCATACTTGACACGAGTACACTGTTGTAAAGGGAAGAATGGAAAACCTAAAATAATTAACTTTGATCTAGATTATAATGAGAACATCAATTCTGTTTTCAGCCACCGTCAATTAGTATATTAAATTCTGATATTTTTACTGTCTCTTCTAAAAAAATTGTTTTGCATAGCTTGTACATGGAAGATGATTTGTGTAATGTCTATTTATGTGCATTGAACACTTATTGATGTAAATGAAATTAAAGGGGCAGGTGGGGTATAAAAGGAACAAGATGGCAGCAACGTTTATTATGCTAATGCCTTGAGCCAAGCAACACAGGGAGACAGCTCCAGAAAATCTAGCTTTTTGAGCTTGTTTCAATAAAAGGTCTCATAAACCTCTTGAATGTTGTTACAAGTTCCTTTGTTCCTTTCGGCAGAACAACTGTTGTGAAAAAGCCAAGTTCACACAAATACTGATGATTAGTGTACAGCAACTTTTAATAGATTTTTTAAAAATATAAATAGTCATATTCAGACTAGTGACATGCATACAGAATATAATGGAACATGGGTAATGTAGTTTAACCAGCAAGTTCTTCCAACATTGAACACTTTTACAGAATAAGTTTGTAAATTTTTAACGGTAACTTTCTTGGAATACTAGATTAAATGGGTATTGTAACAATGCATACAATCTCTGAGATGTTTAATGTATTGAAGAAAGGACATTAATGTTAATTTGCAGTTGTAAAACATATTGAAAGAATTGGCAACAAATTGTCATTTAGCTTTAGCAGCACTCAGGTAGAATTTATAAACTTGCAATAACATGACTGTATAGTTTCTGTTTTTTACCAACATTACTTAAAATAAGATCACAGGACAGATATTCATGAAATCCTAGTATTCTCAAATTGAAAATTGATAAAAATTAGAAAATATGCCAAAAGTTCTTAAAATTCACTTTTCAAAAGAATGCAATGATGAATTTAAAAGTAGTTACCCGTTGATGGCTAGGATCACAAATTGTGAACCAGAATTAGTACTGACTTAACCACTTTTTACTAATAATACATTTCACTATATTTCTTGCACATCTCGGGATATACTACACATCAAATTAAGTTAAAAACTCACAATAGGAGTAAGAAGTGTCATTTGATATTTCAAAACATTTTGATATTCGGATGATCGATGAGCATTAATTAAACTGTTGACTTATCATATTAATTGATAAATTGAGAAAATAGTTTGCGACTGAAAGTTCATCAAAATTTTTACTGAATTCTACCCAAAAAATGTTAAATGTTATCCTCTGAAGAAAGTTTATTGATTTGCCTTTGTTTATCCGTCTTGGTATTACAGATGTAGTTTTTATGCCTCAGGGAAAGAGAAACTACAATTGGAAGTTTAATTTAGAAGTCCATGGCTTTGGGTAGAAACAGACACTGCTGTTGGCCTTTGTATATTGAGAGGAAGATCTTGCTTCCAAGACTGTCACATTCGTATTGTCTATTTTTTGCAACAGGCTTGACTCACTGGCTTTTCTATGCAAATGCTTAGACATACCAGGTAGCATATATATAGCTGATATGCTGCGAGAATGCATATTGCCTGAAATTATTTCTAATTTGACCTGATTGTAATAACACCACAAGGATGCATACTTCAATGTATGAGGACACATCATGATTGTCTGTAATCTTCTGTGACTAAAATGAATCTGATGTGTAATATATCATCAGCTCATAGCTTTGCATACCTTTTGAATGTCGTCAGTAAGACTTCTAAATTTGTGTTTCATTCCCATAGTTTTCTAATTAATCAAGAAATATGAGTATACCAGATGCAGATCAGTTTTCATTTTCCGCTCGGAGATCGCCGAACATTCCGTTCAGTTTTCCGGAATGGTCCAGACCATGTTAACGTCAAAAAGAATGCTAACAAAACAAAGTAATAAACACGTTTATCGACCTTTTCAAGTCTTAGCTCTTTATGCGGTCACACGGCAAGATCATCAGTGTGATTAAATCCTGTAGTTCTTGTCACTGACATATTTTCGGATGAAAAATGTGTTGAAACATATTTAATTAAAACTGTGTCCTAGCATACATGCATATATGCTTGACAATAAGTTATTCAAGTTTGAATGGCAAGTGGCTTTGCCGGTAGGGGATATTGATCCAAAAGTCGAATGTTGTGAAGGTATCATTTATGCTGATGACACCTTCAAAAATATGAGAAATCCAAGTTCAATTCAAGTAACATGAGTATTAAAGTTTAGTGTTGATATTTCAAAACTAAACATCCATGTTCAGACTGTTTGATAGGACATGCATGGATAATATTGAATCAAATGAAACATGAGGAAGGTAGTTTGATCAGCAAGTTCATCAAAAGGTGAGTGTACTTTAAACTAAACTCAGTTGAGTAATTATGAAGTGTAACTCCTCAGGGCAAATGGGATTAATATTAATGTTCGGTTAATTGCTTGTTTTTGACATCAGCGACATGTAGATACAGTATGAATGTGCTCAACCTTTTGAGTGCTATAATATTTTCCCACCAACGTTTCAGTGTAACATTTCACCAATTTTTACTAAGTTTTCTGTAATTTTTTTGATAGTTTTGGACATAATGGACATAACTTTTTGACACTGTAATTTTTTACAAAAATTTTGGGAGAAAATCTGAAAAAAATTGTCCAGATCTGGAAAAGTTGTTAGCGTTATATTCTGCAAAGGCCAAAAAAATTTACTTTGGTGTTCAAAGAGCTAACTAAAGATCGCAATGCATGTCAATAGATCAGTGTATTCTGCAGTTGATGTCAGATGTATAAAGCTGTGAAGATTGATTAATTAGTCATTATATCAGAGATGATATAGATAATATACATTTTGGCAGATTTTGTAGAATAGGGCCGTTTTGATGTATTTGTTTTCTCATTAATAATTTATTCGTAAATTTAGATAACATTTTTGGAACTTACTCATTCAAGAATGACAAAAATACAACTTCGGAAGGACTGGTGACGTTACAACGAACACTGAAGGACATATTAACAGCTCAGACTGCAAGCTGCAATGGCCCCCACACATGCAACATTGACAAAATTTATCCGCATTCAAGCAGCAGTGTTTGCTGTTGCACGTGTGCAGGTCTGTAACCAAATACAGCCCCCAAACAGCACTATTTTATTTTCCCCCCACAGTCACTGATAAATATTCATATTATGTTTCTCGGAAAATAAAGCTTGTTCATTAATTTTTTAACTGCGTATGTGATTACATGAATTTCTGATTTTCAGCGCTACAACTGTAGGGCAGTCTATGGAATCCAATAGTAAAAACATACCAAAAATGGGAAAAGGTCATTTCCTGAAACTTTTTATAATTTTGTTCATGTTATTCTGCTTATCAGCTGTGCCTCATTGTTCTACTTTCAAAAACATATTCAAACGTGTAGCTGTCGTATGAAACCTGTAAGGTCATATTATTCATCGTTAACGAGGGCAGACTGGATGAACTAATTTTAGAAAGTGATGTGTACCTGTAACAGATGAGTAATACGCAATGAACCCTTTCACCATCATGATGTGTCCCAGTTCTATTGGTTTTTTTTGAGCCAAAGTTGGACTATATACAGGGAAATGGTGTGAAAGGGTTAAAAAACTCAGTCTATCCAAAGATAGAATGGTCTTGAAAAAGGCAAAACTATGCTGTTCTACAGTGATGAATTAACTATAACACTCAACAAGGTGAAAGAATGTGAAAGACCAGTAATTTATCATGTATGCCTGACTGGTAATTGAGCTGTTGTAAAGATTATTGTCGCCTGCACCCCCCTCCACAGAAAATAATAGATCCTTCCAAAGTCAATGGACAACACAGCAAGGAGGTAGGACTGAGGGAATGTACAATGCTGTATGTAATTTCTGCTCCAGCTGTTTTCATGTCATTGAAAGGCTGAACTGTGTGTGCCATGAAAGGATGAATATGTGACAGGTTGGTCGTACCATGTGCTGTGAAAAGAGATTCTACATGCAGTATATCACGGCTTACTGTTTAGTTTATGTCAGTAACATTTTGACCGTAAAATTTGATGTGGGGAAAAAACCAGCCAGGGTTTTATGACTTCTGCGTGGAGATTGAAACACCTGGTCTTAAAATGTAATTGTTTTCTGATAAAACTATTATGAGAGAATGCAACAAGCAGAGCCAATCTGTGTATTTAATGGAAACTTTTTCATAAGTCACTTGATTGTACTCCTGAAATGGGAGTGAACTTGGCAATGTAATATTACAATAGTCAGCCCCCTCCCCCCAAAAAAACAAAACAAAACAAAAAGACAAAACAAAACAAAACCAAAAAAACTACAAAACCCACACATTTAGATAGGCCAATATATGCACTCGCTATCGCTTGTGCATTGTCATGAACTGGTCAAAATCTTGTGTTATACCGTTGCTGGATGTGCTTTATTGCTTAAATATAATATAATATGATGTAGAATACATGTATAATATAATATAATCATGTAGCTATAGATTTTGGGGCGTTACTAAAATGCTGATACTGATAACAATTCTGTCAATTGAATCAAATAGTGCAACAGAAGTATGTGAATTTCTGAGAGAACCACAATCGCGACTTTATTACTGACATG
>LD363260.1:0-17254 GCA_001465055.1 Ptychodera flava
TATCACTCTAGCCAAAATGTCAATGTCATACAGGAGATTTTTAATTCCATTTGTTCACTATGCACCAAACAAAGGAAATGTGTAATAAATCGATGACATATAAACTTCAACAAGTTTTAAAAGGAATGTTCATGAGCAGAGTACCACCTTTTCCAGTTATTTTGTGATGACACCACATTTCATTCGGACCATAAAAGTATACTCTGGTGGTCTATATGGCCCACCATACTGGAATATCAATTTTGCACTCTGATTACTGTTTTCTGGTTCTGATAAGGGAGTGATCATAGTTCTAGACTGAAAGATCCATCGCTTGAGGGCGCTCTCCACGTTGCAGGGGGAACTGCAGCGAGTGCCCTTGAAGGACGATCTTTCAGCCTTTAAACAGTCAGTGGAGTGACTGGGTCTACCATAGTAATTGTCTTGTTATTACAACTATAAAGGTAAAAGATAGTATCACTTTCATCAACACATTCAGACATAATGTTAAGTAAATTCAACTTTAACATATTCCATATTGATGCACCATTGTTTTCGAAACAAACTCTCATTATAACACATGGTTGAAATAATTCAAAAGCTCACAATGAAGATTATATCACTCATATTTCAAGAAACACTTACGCAAATGATTTGCCACAAAACTATGCCATCAGGAATTTAACATTGCCTTAAAAAATATACAAAATATAGTTTTGTGGGTTTTTTCAGTCGTCTCCATATTGTCATATTGGTTCCCAGACACTTCACACCAAAACCACTTCGCATCATACCATCTCCCCCATATCATTTCGCACCAAAACCACTTTGCCCCAAAAGTCACGTCGCCCCAAAGCATTTCGCCCCAAAACAATGCAACTTTGCCTCAAACTTATCGCCAAACCGGTAAAGCTGAAAATAACCAACTACTGCCATCGAAGTTTTCATCACCTTTTTCTATCATCCCAGGACTAAAATCTTGAAATTGTACACATTTTGAGAAAATGACATCGTGCAATTCTGTGCACGGCACCTGAGTTGTAGCATTGAGTAGTTTGCGTATTTCCTTTTTCTTATTCTACCGTTTATGGTTTCATGCAACAATAAATGCTTCGTGGTGGCAAAAATGTCCTGACACATTAATGCTTCCAAGTGGCAGGTAAAAAAATGTTAGGATACGTCATGGCATCGTTATTTTAGGACGAGTTGATGGTACTATACTTTGGGCGAAGTGGTTTTAGTATGAGGTGGTACTTGGGGCGAAGTGGCGTTTGACGAGATAGCACTTGGGATGAGGTGGTTTGGTACGAAATGGTTTTGGGATGAAGTTGTGTGGGGCGAACTGGTTCTGGTGCGAAGTGTCCGAACCCTGTCATATTATTTCAGATGTGGTTGGAAGTACCTTCTGGAGAAAAAATACAAAACTGGTAATGCGTTGTTTAATGCCCTGCCAAAATAGTGTTGTTGGAAATGGTAAAAACAAACTATTTGCATACTCTTTCTCTATCAAGTACAAAGTGTAAAAATGTTGTCATTACAAGAGGACAATATTTCAGTTTTCCTTTTGTTTTTCTTTCTTGATATTTGCCCATTACAGACATTAGAATGTTCTATGTCAGCACCAAACAAATGGAATATCCATAGATTTTACGAGGTAGATGGATAATTGAATGTAGTTGGATTGTTCTATATAGCTTGGCTACAACTTCAGGGAATGCAGTAGCGTGGGGTAAGGGTCTGACCTTGAAGTGGACCAAGGTCAACAGATAGAATTCCTGTTCAATTACAATTCCATTGTTTGCATTGATATAGATTATCCACCAAAATAATAGTGTGTGCATTTCCCATAGAGTCAAACAATAGCATCTCTTGGTTTAACAACAAATTGCATTATGAGATGATTTTTGTCCAAAAAATATTTCATCTTGAGCGTGGCAATCCGAGGGAAAGATGTGAATCTTTTCCATTTGCTTACTGTATATGGGGAATTAGAGCCAGGAATTATTCGGAAAACTCAGCAATAATTTCTCTATGGAGTTAAGCATTGGATCAAAGTACATTATCCTACGCAGACTGGTGACTCCAGTTGACAAAACTAAACCCAACATTCTCAAAGCCCATTTATGTTTTTGTACCACACAGAAATGAATTCAGACAGCTGTGACTTAACGTGTTCGACAGCTTATGAGTACCAGGTCTGTGGAAGCTATTTTGAACAAATATAGGGGAGATTATACTGCTTCACAGCCTAGCTTTGCTTTTGTTAAACAACATGGTATGAAAATAAGGTTTCTCATAGTTCGGGATACTCTATCTCTTGAACAAAGTATGCAATGAACCACAGTAATATTTATTATTATACACCTACGTCTGTAACCTATGGAGTTTCATCGTACAGTAAGTTTCAGTATCAGGAGACGCGGAGTCCAATAACTTTAGGTGTTATTGGACGCTATTTGACCTTTGACCTCGACTAACCTTCACGTCAAAATGGGGAAAAAGAAGAGAATATTTTACATTTTTTATAAGAATATATACTTCTTAGCATTCAGTACTTCACAAATTAAATCATGGTCAGTCCAAAACATGTGAATTCGAGTGAAATTATGCCGCTGACGTACAATTTCTACCACGTGCACTGCACAGCGTAGGTTGAAATTTCGTTCTAGGCGCTTAGCGCATTCCCAGTGCAGTCTGCTCGCGGTCGCTCAGTACAGTGCGGGACGGGCATCCAAAAGACTCATCAATTTCAACTTTTTCTTGTAAAGTTGGACTAGAAAGGTGTATAATAATAAGGTTATTCCCAAAATACCGGGATTTATGTCCTCGTACATCGTACGCTTCGGTATTGTCCTCGACGCTACAGGTCTCGGACAATAACCTCCGCTGCACGATGTACTCGGACATAAATCCCGGTACTTTGGGAATAACCTTATAATATCAAAGTTGCTCAGTTCATATATATATCATGGAACTCTTGTTGTGCGGTCACATCGTCCAAACTACACATCTTCTGTACCTTCGTCCAGTATGGCACGGGAGAGGTTTCTTGCCAGAGCCAATCGCAACAGATCTGTCTTCTCTTGGTCAGCTTCAAGTTGTCCCTTGAAACCAAAGGATGTAGAAACAAAACATTCTATTTGAATTTGATCTTAACCAGTGTGACCCTGCGGTCAAAGTTAAACATTTCATTTCATTTCTATTTGTAGTTACAACCTGTGTGTGACTGGCTGCATCTGTAGAATTCTTGATGATGTTCATTGCACATATTATCTGATAATATAAGTAACTTACTATGTCATCAGAAATAAATTGTTTAATAACTCCAGTTGTAGGTGGGTTTCAGCACCCAAAAAGAAAGAAGATTCTGAAATTGAGCATCTTTTGTCAAACATAAATAAGCGTCCAGGACTGAACGTTGTTGAAAAGAGGGACAAGAATGACAAGAAACACTTGCTAACTTTGTAGCAGAACACTTGTTTGTGTGATGGTTTCTTCTTTCCTCACCTGAGTTCTGTTATTATCTCTGTCAAGGTATTCATTAGATTGGAATGATAAGGTGATTTCGTCCAGGCAGTGCATTAACTCGTAAGTCTGTTGTGAACTGAATACAACTTCATCTAACTCTAACAGTGGCAGTGAGTCTGTCAGCAAAGTCAGCCAGAATCTGCAGAGATCACAATATGAAACAGCATTTCAGTGATTGGCCAGGGTGCAGCTAAGAAGATTCAATTCAATGATAGGGGTGAGAAGGCCTCAGATGCAAGAGACTTGGGTGAAATATTACGACTCCTCCAATTTTGTATTCTCAATGTTCATATTTGTTTGATTTTTGAAATATCATACCTATTTTACATATCACAGTGGCTCCCCAACTCTTATTATGTGAACCTTATCAAAAAGATATGGCTGATTCTTGTAGAACTGTCATTTTTAAAATTCAGTTTAAAAATGGCTTACTTTTGTGGAGCTAATTTGGCAGTCAGCAAGGAAAGTAACAAATTTGCTGCATCTTTGAATTCTCCTCGCTCGTACAATTTGTGAAACTCTCTGTACTTTCCTGTTGAGAAATTAGAGAAATAATAATTGTGGATTTGTTTTGACAAAGAAAGCAATAAATTCAGCATTAGATAGCATACTTGTTTTAAGAGCTAATGTTCTGTAAAGTCTAGACAATTTGATGCAATTTTAAGTTGATTAGAAGCCTTCTATATCTACAGCATGAATATGATATCGAATATTGGAAATGATATTGCTGGGAATGATCATGACATGAATATGCAAAGTAGTCTATTTTAGGAAAATGCATCAGTGCTATTGAACAGAAGGACCTTTTTAAACTTATACTGATATATACAAGCAAACCATGACAGTTTTAATGATAACACAAATTTCATGTCAGGCTTTCCAGTTAAGAAAAACTTGATTTTAAACCTTGTGCAACTTACCTAAAAATGTCAGTCTGTCACTTAGCAACATGGCTGGTCCCAGGTTATCGATCAAATCTAAGTTACTGAAACCTCCTTTGCTGCTATACTCTGAAAGAAACTTCTCTGATAAAAACGTTGCGAATGCCCTATCTTTTGAACGTATGCACCATGACAGCGCTGATCCAAGGCGGCCGTTTTGTAACGCCTTCATTCCCATTTCTTTGCAAATGCCATGAGCTGTGAAAGACACGGAAAGAGGATTTTAAGATGAGCATAAACATACAGACAGATGAGGGACACTAGACGGCTATTACCCCTTCAGGTTCTTTTGCCATAGGCAACAGGGAGCTAAAAATATCAATTATTTGTTCAAAAAATAGTATCTCCTGTGGGGAAAAGACAGTCATTTCTTGTACACATTTAAGGCTCATTGGCTTTAACCTTTGATGCATGCAGTATATTTATTCTGTTTGTAAAATACACTCCCTTGTTCTACTCCTAAAGACATGTCAAAAGTGCCTCGTGTTCATCTTATAAACATAGCATGTCATAGCCTACATGCTTGTAATGTCAAATGTTATTGTATTTCACTGGACCAGAATTAATTTGTCAAAACTAGCATTTCATACTGTACACAATAAATACATCATGTTGGCAATTGCTAATATTTATTCTATTCTCACATAATTTAGAGAGAAGAATAGGGACTCGTCTTACAGAACAAACAAGTTGAAATTTTTCATTAAAATACAGAGTAACTAACTGTCCCTCTGAACAGCACTTTCATGTGTTTCTTGTCAACCAGTTTACATTTTTTTTACGACAAATGGACCAGTATTGTTTCCTCGTCACAAAAACCCAAAACTACAGATATATAATATCAGATTTACTTACCTTGTGATTCCATTGCCCTCTTTTCACATAGTCTAAGTACTTTTAATGCCTTCTTTTCTGACTGCAATGGTATTCTCTCAATGTACAACTCAAGATAGTATCTGAAATGTCGGCAATCAACAAATGTAAGTCCATATATGTAACGATTCAGTTTCAGTTCAAACTGACAGAAAAGTTACTCAGTTGACATTGACTTATACAATGTAGACACAAAATACCGCAACAGCAAAGTTGACACACTTGTGGTTCTTTGCCTAGTCTAAGTACCTTTTTTGTCTGGCTACATGTTTACTCTACTTCACGGTTCGGAGGAAGTAAAAATTACAAGTCTTGCAACAATTACGCTGGATGATTCATATGATGAGTTCAAAGGCATGGCTTATGTATGCAGTTCCTACGATAGGGATTTACACTGAGAAAAACCCTTGAAGATATTGACAATTTAAGTTCTAGGGAAGAAGGTATGCTGAAGTGTTTCTGTAAAACTTAATCATAGCAAGTGATGCATGATGTGGTATAGAGTTTACAAATACAATAACAAGCTATGACACTCAGTTTTGCTGTGGTAAAATCTATCAATCAAGCAAACACATTACTTTCTTACCTTCCCATGTCAGGACAGTGGTCAAGATAATCAGCACCAATTTGCCATAAGCTGCAAATGTTAAAAAAAAACTGAGTTTAACTTGAGGAACACTGAGTTTTGATATCAAAGAATGCCAGCTTACTAAAGCCACTTTCTCTGTAGATGTTATGCTTGTATCAGATGTCCATAGAATGGATATTTATTTCCCATTACAATTTCAGGATACTTATATATTTGGCTAGATTTTGCTTTTTTTAAACTCTGTGATGACTTACCTATCATGCGTCATTAGACTGGCAGCATACTCTAACAGCAGAAATTCTCTCAGCTTGGATCCAAAACTGGTGTGGGTGGGGAAAAAATGAGACTTTAATCTGGTGATATTTTGGGATTGTTCAGACAAAAAAATATGCAGGGGTAAAATTTGGGTACAAAATTTAAGGCTTGTTGCTTTTGCAAACATATTGTTCAATGACTGAAAACAGCAAAATGTAGAGTTTTGAAAAATACTTTGCATCTCAGAAAAAAATTGTTAGATTACAGAATATTCCTCAAAGATTTGCACATCCTCATGACATCCCCTTCCAGGATCTGAAGGTCTTATTACTTCAATCAATTCATAGTATAGCTTGGCAAGTGATTTCTTGTGACACTATAACACAACATTTAAGGTCAAATGATAACACTTTGACTTACTTGACATTGTGAGACTCGAGTCTTCCACAGTGATGGAGAAGATCCGTCAGATGTGCCACAAACCACCAATTATTCAAATTGGAACTGGGGAAGAATTAAAAGTTCAGTGTTCTTTCACTTAGGATATACCAAAGGGATGGTTCAGATTGTCTACAAAGTACACAGTACAGTGGGTATTAAACCAGGATTCAAGGACTTATTGCATGATATAACAAGTTCAATGTGTGGATGATGAAGTTGGTGAACTTGAAAGCACATCATTCGAAGTACAGTTAAGGTTCAAGAGATGAAGACAATGAACTTTTGTATATTTATTGTTCTCTGACTGATGTATGTATAATGCATGGCTACCATTTACATGACGCACAATCAAGAAAATATACTTCGGCAACTATGCATAAATGTTACATATTCTTCAATTTGACTGTAGTGTGGAGTTTGCAGAACCTGAAAACACCAGCTATGTACGTCCTAGACAACATATTAGGGTTGAGTAATTTACAGTGGGTGAAATGGCCCTGAACACTAACAGACAAAATTTAAGTAAGAGCCAGCAATTTTGCTGGCATCTGGCTAATGATAAACCTACAGAACACTGATTTGTTTCACCTCCCTCACCACCAAGCTTGGTGCAACCTTCTACTGTTTTCAAAGGTACAGTGGGATCTACACACACAGAATTGGGTGTTAACTGGTTCTATTCAACATTTGTTTGTGATGTCTTACCTGCTTTCCCTGATAACTTGATGCACATCAAACTCCAGTGCTGCCAGTAAGATGTTATCAAGAGTTGTCAGGTGACTGTTACCGCCATATGCATCAATGCATTCCTGAGAAGAAAGGGTCAATCAATTTATAAGTGACTCAAAAGATATATTAAACCCCTGCAAGTGAAAGATTATCGGTAACCAACACTTTCTATGGTGTAGAAAGACTTCCATGACATTTACAAGAATTTGACTGTATGGTTCCTTTGAACCAGGTTGAACCTTGCTGCAAAATCTCTTCTGTGCTAAAAAGCACTCTGAAATTAGGAAGAATTCAAGTTAAAATCATTTAATGATGGTGAACGTAATTTGGATATTTCCAAACTCAATGTCCACATTCAAAGTGTTGATGAAGAGCTACCTGTATGTGACTTTGCAATAACTTTTGTTGTAAAGATGGTAAAACACAAAGATCATCCCATCATCCCTTGCAAGTATCTTGCATTGGATGATGGGAGAGATGACTTGAAATACATTATGATAAATAACAACTCAGTCATGTACACACACTCTATGTTTAAATTTTCAAAGGATTCAATAAAAAGTTATTTTGAATTCCTTTGTTATTTTCTTTTTCTTACCTGAGTATGGTAGTGAAGATCAATAGTTTTCACGGTGGGGTTGCTGTATAATAGCTTTGCAACTAGCATCATGTACCAGGTCTCTGTTAAATCTCGCAACTCTAAAAAGACACTATAGTCTCCTGCAAGAATCTGGAAAATAAAAATAGGACAACAATTTCAGTTTAGGCTTAAAACAAGTATATGCAGCATTAAATGTAAAAGTGAAATCTGTTTCATCCTTCTTGTGTTGCAAATGTATCTCAACAAATTACTAACTTGGTGGTTTTGACAACTTCACAATCTTGTTCAAGTTTCAAGAAAATCTACAAAGCTGCTTGTTTTGAAAGAGGAATTGGCATCCTGGTTTCACCTGTTTATTAAGAGTTTAAAGGCATGAAAGATTTAATCAACTTTCCTTTAAAAACAGCTGACAAACTAAATTCAAGCACACAGAATGGTGTCTTGGATGAAATAAAGAAAGTCAGAAAGCAATGCTGTTAAACTTGTTGTATGTATATCTCATATAATAAAAACATCGCGAGTTAACGTTCAAGACTATAAACACAATAACAATCATTTTGGCTTTTTCAGTGCTTGAAGGCTACTAGAATGGTAAACTTTAATGTTTAAAGCAAATGGATGGATGCTTGAATGTTATTTCCTAGATATCCAGAAAAATTTATTTTAAAGAGGTGCGTTGTTTATCAAGTTTATTTGAACAAATTGAAAAACTGAAAGCAACTTTCTATGAAAAAAGTAAACTATGTAAATAGTAAATGTCAACAAACAATAATACAATAATAAGGGACTGAAGGATGCCTCTATAAGGTACTGACAAATCTAGATTTTTTCACCTGCAAAGGGCACATGTAGGTCCAAAATGGTCAGTGTTTTATAATGTGACAAGTGGAAAATACACTCACCCGACAGATTGTTTCTAAGTTTTTGTGAGAGCCGACTTCTTCCAGGAACTGTTGACACTGGTCTTGCCAGTGTCTCCACTTCATGTCAAACTCTGGTACAGATTGTCGGCCAATGACAGAAAACATTGGCATCTTCCTGAGTAATTCATCCATCTTGGCATAAACCTATTAGAGAAACGTAAGAAAACTTAGTTCGTACGTTTTTGGCAAAGCCAACATACATGTACACAACATTTAACACTAATGGAAGAAGCACTTTTACAATGAGAAGTACAAGTCAGGAATTTCAATTATATTTGGAGCTTATTGTTTACAACTTCAAGGGGCTTTGTCATATATCTCACAATATTCATACTCAAATGTATACTGATATTGCTAATTCAAAGTTTTAAACAGTGAACTCTGAAACATTTTGCAGAAGCCAGCTATTCAAGTTAAAATAACCCTATGCAACTCTTCCCAAGTCAAGATATGATCATAACTTCAAAATGTCAAGGTTTGGAACCTGATTGGCAACTGCTTTGAAAAGTGTACTAACCATTTGGCACAAGACCACTAATTAATTTCCTATAGGGCACAACAGTAGCATTGAGCTCAATTTTCCTATTTTAAAGCATTCAGCAGCACGAATCCTCATGACCGGTGTTAACTTAATGTCAGCTTGACAACTAATGAATTTTTCGTGGGCAAGTCCACAGAAATTTTGAGATGGCGATGAAAATAGCGCCCTCAGTGGTGTTTTTGATAAAATTCAGGCTTATTGTTATGATTTCTATGGCCCCTAGAACTCCCCATATTACCATAGAATGCTTCAGCCATTATTCACAACAGTCTGCATTTTGATTCAAGCAGAAAAATATCTTAACAAAAATACTTCACGTTTAAGTTCAAACTAAACAGCATCCATGCAGGTATCAAAACTTCAAGGTCTGCACTATTTTTCTTCTGAACTATCTTCGCGGGTAACGAACCTGCAACGAACCATTTCTATCAATGTATTGTAATTCTGTCCTCTCCATCCCCTCCCCAGGTATACCAATAGTCCCAACCAAATCATTGAAAACAGTGTTGACTGTACCAAGTCATAGTCATGAATGGGTAGGATTTTGAAATAGGGTTACTTACGCCATGGATGTCATGTTGTTGATCTGGATGCAACGACAGCATCTGTCTAGCCTCATCTATTCTTCCTTTAAGTACAAAAGTATAAATCTGTGGAGGTAAGAATACGCAACCTTTGACCTCTGACCTACCATGACGAACAAATCTGACAACTGTAATATCATGACATCATTGGTCTGTTGACACTACAAATGAAAATGTGAAAATGACTGACGTCTTCTCTTCACCTTAAGGTTATTGTTTACCTTCCAAAAATTCAATTATTTTGTTAACTTGTTGCTACAGGATGGAACCTTGAAATACGGCACATGGTCCATGTAGCCGACAATGAGATGCAAATGATATGCGGTAAAGGTCTCCTCAACTAACTTTCAGCTGGTTGCTCACTTTCTACTATTTTTATAGTATTTTATACAAAGGCACAGACTTATTCTACCTTCAACTTAAAACTGATAGTGATTTTGTAGCTCATTCTTTACTGTTTTTCATAGTTTTTGGTAGCCGGTAACAGACACTTCGTGTTCGTGTCGGCTACATGGACGATCTGCCTGAAATACCCTACACACTAACGAATAAGCAGAGATAATGTTTAAAATACTGGTAACATTTAAGAAAATACTCAGTATAATAGTATCTTCATGTACTAATTTCATTAAATTTATTGGAGAAGATATGTCAATGATAACCTGGAGTTCATTGCCAAAGATTTGCAATTGGCTTTATAGATCCTGGCATCTACTTACTGCTGGCCAGTAACTCTCATGATGTTCGGGGTCAGGTGCTGACATCACTTCCTGTGCCAGGTCATCTGCTTGCCTAAAATGCCAAATTGCCCAATCCAGTAGTTGAGTCAACACCACACCACCTGTTGGGTAGAAAGGGTACATGGATGACATCAGTGGATGTGCTTGCATGGGCACTGATGAGTCTGAAGAGAAAACTACTCATCCAGCCAGATGAGGAGCATTTTGGAATGAAGGTAGAGTGTGCCTTGGGGACAGATATTTGGGCTTAATTCTACTCTGATCAACCACTTTTTGGGGCTCATTTTCTAGCTCTCGGTGTGAGAAAAGTTGTAACTGTCTTAGTTTTTGAAAATTTAAAATTTTATCTTCCCCATAGAGTTAACACAGTGAAGACAGCCATTTTGAATTCCCAATCTCGGGAAATCTTGGGTTATTGCTCTCTCTATACCAAATTGATTTTTATTCTTGATTTGGTAAGGGAATGGTTAAAAGTTTCATCAAGCACAGTTTGAGCAAAAGTTTATGTCTTTCACTTTTGAGGCGCATACTACCTTCACTTAAGATGTGCCTAGCCATTGCTAGCCTGACACACAGGGAATGAACATAATCCATCCTTCAATCTCTTACGTTTAACCTGTTCACCCAAATCTCTGTGAACAGGTCCACAATCTCCATTGATAACAATGGATTCAGGCCATGTCAGTGAAAAGATTAAGCCTTGTAGTCATACTCATCTGAGAAGTTCATTTTGAAAATGTTTCACTGTAGCCTGTTTCAAGCTTTCATTGATGTTTCACATTCAAGGGCAATGATGAACAAGAGAGAGATTATGAAGAACTCCTTATAGTGAATACAGTGTCTGAAGTTGCCTTTATTGTGGCTACTTTGGGACTGATGCCAGATATAAATGCACATGTGCTTGTACAACCCACATAGATTCTTTAAAATGTAAAGTGGAACTAAATTGTTACTGGTTAGGAGTTAAGTACAAATCTTTTACAAAAACTCCAAGGGTGTCTTTGAGTAGTAATTTCAAAAAGGTACAGAACAAAAGAGAGAGAATAGAAGATTGATAATCTGCAAAGTTGGTACTTATAGTGAAACCCATCTCATTCGCAGGATCTTATTCAAGATGCTTGCAGCATGGAACCAAAAGTGTTCAATTTAGAAGTGATTTCTCTCATGTAGAATGCACCTTTGGGACACAGCAGATACTTGGAGATTTATAGTTTTGCAATACCTTTTTGATCTACCGCTTGTTGAGGCTCATTTTGAAGCGTGTGGAGCAAGTAGTTTTTACTGCTGGCTAATTTTTTTGAAAATTTAAAACATAATTTTTCCCCCATAGATTGAACACAGGGTTGGCAGATATTTTGAATTTCAAGTGTCAGGAAATATTGGGTAATTTGTTTCTCTGGTACCAAATTTAACATAGTTATCCCTGATTTTTTTCTTGATCTCAAAAATGAATGGTGTAAAGTTTTCTTGAGGAAAGATTTGGGAAAAGTTTGAGTCTTTCAATTTCAGGTGTCAACTACTATGTGTTACTGGCAGAGGTCTTGGAAAAGTATTTAGAATTTATGAGTGCATCAAGAGTTCAGTTAACAGAGTTTTCTAGAACACAATTGACAGTGTCCTACCTGGCAATGTTTCCACAAAGAGTATCTCACACAAACTCCAAATCAGTTCAATCATGGTAAAGGTCTGACACTGGGCATTGTACTCTTCTTGTGTTTCTTCATCTTCTTCTACAGCTGAAAGGGAAGAGATATGTTGACAGTCAGTGTTATTCTAACCTTGATAAGATTTAAACTCTGCAAACAATATCTCACTAAATAGCACTGTGGATAGAAAAACTTTCTTTTGATACTTTCATCATCCTGGGTTTTTTGTTACAGTTCATTAATGATATATTCACAGAATTTGTTTTTGAAATTTTTTCCTCGTTATATGTTTACAAAATCAGATATCAGGCTCCCCTTTTTGTATTATTTTCTACCATGAGATTTTTTACAACATCAACATGTAAGCACAAAAAAATCATTCTCTAGATGTTTGCATTATTAAGATAGACACTGAATACTTTTGATGGACTGCCGCAGCTGCCATAAATGAAAAATACCATTACACTAACACTTTAATTTCCCTATGTTTCATGAAGTGTAAATGAAGTAATTACCTCCTTTCTGTTGCAGCTCTAGAAGACATGCTCTTAAAACAGAGCGATAATTTCGGCTGAACTTCACCAACCTGATGAAAATTGAAATACACATATCAGTACCTGTGTTAGAGAGATACCACCAAATTCTTTCACTCCTCATTAAGTTGACATTTCATGAAGGCCACCTATTCCATTAATCCTTTACTTCCTAAATAATATTGCTAATCAAACATCATTTCAACATTGGCTAATACATATTTCTTGATAAAAATTTTCTTTGTGTGACCACAGACAAGGAGAAAAACAGACTAGAAACAGGTATTGTTCAAGGTGTGAAGCGGTTGCTTAATCCATTCCATGGATGCCTTGGCACAGGTAGCCCTCAACTCTATTTTCCGAAAATTTCCTAACATGCACCCTTTGGCAGTTTCCATATTTTCGCCAATTTTTAAGTGAAAATATTTTCAGGAAAGTTTGTGTTGTTGTTGTCATTGAGAGCTGAGCAAGAGTGGCGTGCCTGGCCAAAATGGGAAAAAGTTTGAGCTTCAGGGAGGCTAGTTTAACGATTTTCGAAATTCCTCTCACATTTTTATGAATATATAATAAGTGTGTTTGAACCAAATTTGAAATTTTTATCGACACTATCAGATTTTCCTGAATGGTTTACGATCAGTCATATCATCTCCTACAAGTTCATCATAGGAGGAAGTGTCTATGAAACTGCAGGTGTGTTATGTTTGATTGGCGTGAAGCAGTGTTTCGGCCCTGAGAACAATGCATAGTAACATGATTGTGACAGGCAGTACAATACCACTGACTTGTGTAAAAGGAAAGGCCCAGTGCATTGCCTATGATTTAACAGATCGGTTGTTTACTCTTCTCCCCAAGGTAAATTCTTGGCACATTGGGTGTTTGTTTGCGAGTCAATACTATTTTATTCACATCTGAAAATAAAAGTGATTGTATTTTTCTGTCAGCATGACATCAGTTCACAGTTCGTCTACAGCTTGATATTCTTCTGAAAAGGACAGATCAAAATAATTGCCAAAGCTACATGTATTGTCTGAAAAGTTGGGCCGAGTCGAGTTTGTCTTCAAGCTCGTCACAACGCACTCATCCATGTTTGTTTGTGTTTGTATCGAAATATGGCACCATGCACAGGACTGTGGGAAATCACGTCCTACTTTCGCATAATCTCGTGTAATTATTAATTACATATGAAGTCTCCGAGAAGTCTGACATTTGTGAAGCTCATTTTAAATGATACGAACGGGCCATAGTTTATTGAGATGACCATGACATCAAATGGCGTGCCGCATTTCTAGTCTATTTTTTCTCCTTGTCTGTGGTTTGACGGTAAACAAGGACATAATACAACTCAACATAATAGCTTGGGAACATTTGATTATAAAACACACTGTTGCTATTGTGGTTTTCAAGAAAGGCCGCAATGTTTACTTCCTACATTTGTGCAATTTTTCAGTTTGTTGTGACTGGCTTCACATTTTGAACCCTTTCACCACAATGGTTTAACCCAGGTGTATTGTTAATGGTATCAATGATGATTGTGGACCTGTTTACAGAGAATTGGGGTGAACAGGTTAAAATTGACTATAGAAACATGATTATGATACTTATTGCACCTGAATGAAACACTCATTTGTTCTTTGACAAGAAAAGCAAACTCACTGTGGTTTTCTGACTGTTTCAGACGTCTCAGGTTTGTGACTTTGTAATGACATAAAAATATCTGAAAGAAGAAAATGAAAGACACTGTATTTTCCAGTAATGGAAACTCAAGTACGTATGGAGAGGACTGATCATATACTGCAGTATGATCAATAGCATAGTATAATTCGATTCATCCATTGAAGTAATGATAACATCATCACTAAACACACAGGTCATAAACATTCATATTTTGCAGAAAAATTTTACAATTACACTGTACTATCAGTAGCATCCCTTTACTACTGATGCAGTGTTACTGGTATGCATGTTTCCATGGAAATGCTTGTTGGTCTTATCAGGTTTCTTAAGGGTAGTTCGCACCTCGAAAGTGAAAGACTTGACTTTTGCTCAAACTTTACCCAATGAAACTTTCAACCATTATCTTACCTATTTCAAATAAAAATCAGGGGTCACCGTGCAAAGTTTGGTACTAAAGAAACTTATTACTGAACATTTACCAATATTTGAAATTTAAAAAGGCCACCATTGTTGTGTTATTTCTACGGAGAAAGATAAAATTTTCATATTTGAAAAACCAGGATGGTAAAATTTTTTCTTACTGAGTAGCTTTAAAATGAGTCCCTACAAGTGGTCGATCAGAAAAGAACTCTAAAAATTTTACAGTCCTAATAGCTGTCCCCGAGGCATATTCTACTTAAAAGTTTATTCTATTTTTCTTGGACGACTGATGCAGGAAATACTTATTTGGGACATTATTCATGTTCCTCACACATGAGTGGTCAATAATATTCCTTTTTGCAGTGATACCTCCTTAGTATTCAAACAAAACTGGAAAATTTCTCAAGTACTCGCATAACAAAAAATCTGAATATAAAACAATGAGTGAATAATATGTTCATCTGTAAACTCTATAGTACCGGTACTTTCTATTACTTTTACTTGCATGCTATAAGAGTACTATACTGCCTACAGATAACAAAATATCAAAACTTATATTTGCCAGAAAATGGCGATTCCATGCGCTGACAAATTTTACAGAGGTACATGTATGTTACCATATACCATGATATTTTACATTGCATATTTGCCTATGCTTGAATATTTAAAATGATAAACTGTGGTGAAGAGGAAACTGAACCTGGATCTCTTATTTGTAACACTCACTGTGCGATTCATTGACGAGTTTCCTTGTGCTTGGACTATGCATCTCAACGTCCCACTTGGCAGTATAAATTCCTGGCGGTCCATTTAGAGGAATTCTGTTCTCGTCATGTAAGTCAACTAATGAACAAAAGGGTATAGAACATGCAGTTATATTATCTTTTGGCATCCAGACATAGGCAAGAGGTTTGAAGTGCAAAATTAAACGATGAAATAATTTTCATATTTACAAGCAAATTTACAGTTTCTCTCCGAGATGATTGGCTCATTGCTAAGTCCATGGTCTTTGAAATATAACAGTTTGAATACATTGTGCTGTAGTCTCAGAACAGATGGATACTCAGTACACAGTTCCTTCATTTAACATCGTAAACCATAGACCCTCTTTTTTTTTAGGGTCTATGAGTAAACCGACCTTTGTTATTTCCATTTGCAGGTTTATTGTATATCAGTGTATTAAAACTGTTGTATTAAGACTCTTGACTTAGCAATGTGTTGAACGCCTCTTGCTGAATTTGAAACTTAATTTGCCACCCTCTAGGAAATTTTGACAAACTGCTGAACTTTTGAAAAATAAAACTTTAATGTAATAACACACCGTCTTTATGGGATATAGACACTTCACAACAAAACCAGGTGGTCCCACTCCACTTCGTCCCAAAACCACCGCATCCCGTGAACTAATATGTCTCACACCACTTCGCCCTAAGTACCACCTTCACACAAAAACCATTTTTAGTCTGGTGCCGAAACACAAAACCCAAAAATTTCGGCCCCACAATGGTTCTCGGTGGTTTCTGTATCTTCAAAGCCTACTGAATCAGGATCTGCATGATGCCACCCTGGCATCCTTGGGCATTTTAATATATTCAAGATGGCCGCCAAGATGGCCGCCAAAGCATGTAAATGGCAATATCTCAGCTCTATGAAATGTTATCAAAGTGATTTTGGTGTCATTTGCCAGGTAAACAGGGTCAAGGAATTCATTTCTTTCATTGTCCAACATGTGTAACTCGTAATTTGCATAAAACTCCAAGATGGCTGCCAAAATCACCTCGTAAACAGGTAAAATGCAACATCTCAGCTCCATGAGAAGCTTTTGGAGTCATTGTGGCCTCCTTTGCCAGGTAAATGGGGTTAAGGAACTCATATCTTTCATTGCCATATATGTACAACCCTTAATTTGTATAAAAAGCCAAGATGGCTGCCAAAACGACATCCAAAACAGATAAAATATCATATCTCAGCTCAATGAGAAGCTGTTGGAGTCATTTTGGTCTACTTTGCTAGGAATATTCGGTCAAGCAATTCATCTCTTTCATTGGCTGACATGTGCAACCCTTAATTTGCATACAAATTTGCATAAAAATCCAAATACCTGTTTAAGTGTGTAAGGAGTCATATCTTAATACACCATGCCACTGATTTTGGTGTCTTTCGGCATTTTTTACGATCTTTTGTTATATTTGCTATAAAATCAACCATGAAAATCTGAAATTGATGCTTACAACCCAAGATAGTTGCTAAGCTTGTT
>LD363260.1:20722-31273 GCA_001465055.1 Ptychodera flava
TTTTATACAAATTAAGGGTTGTACATATATGGCAATGAAAGATATGAGTTCCTTAACCCCATTTACCTGGCAAAGGAGGCCACAATGACTCCAAAAGCTTCTCATGTAGCAGATATATTGCATTTTAACTGTTTTGGAGGTGATTTTGGCAGCCATCTTGGAGTTTTATGCAAATTACGAGTTACACATGTTGGGCAATGAAAGAAATGAATTCCTTGACCCTGTTTACCTGGCAAATGACACCAAAATCACTTTGATAACATTTCATAGAGCTGAGATATTACCATTTACATGCTTTGGCGGCCATCTTGGCGGCCATCTTGAATATATTAAAATGCCCAAGGATGCCAGGGTGGCATCATGCAGATCCTGATTCAGTAGGCTTTGAAGATACAGAAACCACCGAGAACCATTGTGGGGCCGAAATTTTTGGGTTCGACCAAAAATCAGGGTTTCGGCACCAGACTATTTGCCTCAAGTACCATACCAACTTGTCGCAAAACCACCATGGGTCACAGTGTAATATTTTTACATGTAACTTGGATGCATTACTGTGTAGAGACTTTTTGGCTACCATGAAACTTTTATTCTCCCAAAAACCATAAATGTTTACAGGTACATGCAGAATAATGTTAATGTGCTGGCAAAACCGCCTTTACGTGTACTATCGTGGGGAAAGGTTCTACTAGCTATGGAAATGCTGCCTCCCTGGCATGGCTGCTGAATTCCATTGTGCAATGTCAGTTTCTTGAAATCTGTCCACTCTCAAGACTTTGCAAGATAATAGCTCATGAAATCTTTGTGGGTACTGGTGGGTTATTTTCAGCTTTTCCTGATAGCGACACATTGGGGCGAAGTTGAGCTGTTTTTGGGGTGAAGTGATAACTTGGAGCAAAATGGTTTTGGTACAAGGTTGATTTACTACCAGGTGGTTTTGAAGCGAAATGGTATGGGACAAGTTGGTATGGTGTGAAGTGGTTTTTTTTGCGAAGTCTGTGAAAAGTTTTTGTCACACTTAAAATCAAATGTACAAAAACAAATTGAAGAACAAAGGAGACAAGAATAAACAAACACACTATACCTGTTTCTGTTGGTTTTCCACCGTCATATACATGGTGAACTGATACTTGATTTCCTAGTCCCCATTTTGACAATAAACAAATCTTACTTCCCACAGGTAGCGAAGGATCTGAAATGACCTGTGTGGTACAAGGACATGCAAAACTGATGATCACCTTTCTCCCACTTACACTATTATACGACTTTGTACATGGACAAGATTTGAAGATGTCAGATTTTGTTACTGAGAATTTGGAAACTGAAACTAAGATGGCAGTTATTATAGAACTTCATAGTTGGTGCAAGGAGGTAAATGAGAGACTTCCAGAGCTTCTGGCAAGATTCCCTTTTATTCTTTACATGGAACATACAGTGTACGATAGAAAGTGGATGGCTCCACTGTCTATGTATGGAGGTAGTTTCACTTGGAGGAAGCACAAAGGTCTGTGTGCTACCGCCATGCTTCTATGCACCTCCTTGTTCATTGAGGTAGAATAGGCCCCAGGGACAGATAGTTGGACTCTCAAATTTTTGCAATTTTTTTCTGATCTGCCTCAGGGGGGGGGGGCTAATTTTAAAGCCCTTGGATTAAAAAAAACTTTTTGCTGTCTAGGTTTTTGAAAATCTAAAGTTGTATGATCCCCATAGAGTTCGAGAAGTTCACCACACTGATTTTTTTCAAGTGCCACCATTGTGTCTGGTTATACAGGAAATGCCAGCTACAGAAAGGGGGTCGAGAGAAAGAAATTACATTTCAGCTGCCACAGCATTTTATTTTAAGAAGGAAGAACCTGTGACAACAGCGTTTGTAGTGGTACCACCCTGATAGCATGGGTTCAATGGCGAATCCCAGCTAAGCACCCTTGCGCACAGAGATTCCTTGGGCATAACAGATTAGTTTTCGAAATTAAGTAATTTGTTTATTTTCACTGTCTTTTGCGGAACATTTGAAAAGACACAAAATCATGATACTTTTCAAAACACCAAAATGAACATCAAATCATTATTATCACCAATTATCTGGTGATAATGGATGATGGGAATTGTCACATGTGCCCTGCTGACAGTGTTATTGTATAATAATTAGCCATCATGCAGTCAAGCATAAATGCACACTCTTTGACAATGGAGAAGAAGTACACCACCCATTCCGAGCTACCATTAACCCTTTGAGCGCTAACGTCAATTTTTCTCCCCTTTACAAAATATACCCTAGTCAATTTTTCTCAGATTTTTGCCAAAGTTTTGATAAAAAATAGTGACAATGTCACTGTTTGCTCCCATATAGTAATCAAAACAAGCCAACAATTGTATGAAACATGGACATACATACAGACAGACTTACATACACAGACTGGCACAGAGTGATGACATTGGCCCTCAAGTGTGCCTTGGCTCATGGAGAGTGATAAAGATATAACAAACAGCTGAATGTAATGATAAAATAGTTAAATACAGGCCTACAGGCACTCAGGGTGAATATGTTACAGCAGTTTGATTAGTTTCTTTTCCTTTTCTACTTCTGTGATAATTTTTAAGAAGATCAATCTGCAAGGCAATTTATGTATTGACAAATAAATATGTCATCTTTTACAGGCACACAGCAAAGTGTTCTTGATTTTTCATTTACAATATTTGACATAGACTGAAATACATAACATGCAACCAATGTTTACATTTTGCCCACACACGATACATGGAGAGATTTCAACATACAATCATTAACTCAGAAACCCTACAGGGAAAAGTAAACATTGTTTTCTTCTAGTACAACTGATGCATCCACATCTGGAACAACTTACAAACTTAACCAATTACACATGGATGATGACACAAGAGATAAAGTAAAAAAATTTAACTGTGATGAACTTGACTATTCCTTTCAAATCCTTACCTAACTTGACATCTTAAACTAATATACACTGCATGGTTAATTGCGTGCAAAAATACATCAGGGGTGGACCATTTGATAAAGGGGGGTGTCTGGATGAGGTACATTATCTTTTTTATTCGATCCATTATACATTATTTTTTCCAACTCTCCCATCTTTTCTTTTTGTCAAACCTCTGGCTGATTTTTTTTTTTTACATTTGTTTGAAATTTTTTTAAAAATCTGCCAGGACCCCCCCCCCAGGATATCAAATGATCCACCCCTTTGTATTGACCATCTTTGCATGAGATATACAATGACCAGATGGCAGGAAGTGTGTAAACTATTTACAACCTTGATACTCTTAAACATTGGAAAAATTTTGGAATATATTTGTTGGAAACCAAACCTGCTAAAATCACCTCAGCTATGTTTTCTAATGATTTTTACCGCATTTCAACACCAAATACAGTTCACCATATCAAATGCTTACTAAATCACCACATTATATACTCTTAGTTCCAGTAGGTGTAAAATTACCCCCCCCCCCAAAAAAAAAAATCTTAAAAATACGAAATGAAAGATGTCCCTATAAAATTGACAGTTTCGCAAAGTTGCCCCAAAAATTCAAAATTCCAGATTTCAACCTAATTTCAATATAGCATATTAACACAAACCCTATGATTCTGTTTGCTAAATATCAAAGCAATCAGACTGGTAAATTTTGAGAAACAAATTTTTTGATCAAAAATGAGAAAAATTGCCCCCCAAAATACATAATTGCAGATTTCATCCTAATTTCAATATATCTTATTAACATAAACCCTTGGAACCTGTACACTAAATATCAAAGCTACCATATCAATAGTTTTGGGGAAAAAAATTTTGACCAAAAAAGGCAAAAATTGTCCCACAAATAAAATAATTGCCGGTTTCAACCTAACTTCAATATATTATATCTAGATAAATCTTAGATACCTGTATACCAAATATCAAAGCTATCAGATCAGTACTTTTTGGATAAAAAAATTTTTGACCAAAACTTGGGAAAATTGCCCCAAAATTACAAATATGATAATATCAATACAATTTGTTCAAACTATGCTAAAGTCATCCTGAGGAACATGAATATATACTTTCAGAGTGATCAGACGAGCAATTTCAGAGAACAAGATTTTTTGACCAAAAACAGAAAAAAATACCCTTAAACTACAAACATGCAAATTTCACCCCAATTTGTGCATACATAATTTAGAATACCTAAAGGAATCTGCATACTAAGTTTCAACCAAATCTGACCAATGCTTACTGAGTTTTAGCCATTTGTAGGATTTTTCCTTTTTTCCCCTTATTTGCATATTTTTGGCGCTGACATATTCATTTGAACAAATTCACATCTTCATCCCTGGGTGCACCTGTACACTAAATACTAAGATGGCAGCCATTGGAGTTTTTGATCTAGACGGACTAACAGACATACATTTCACAAAAATGACGAGAAATGGCAGTATGAGACTCTATGAGTAAAAATACATTTATGTCATTGGTTTTGACCATAAGTGAGTGCGTGTAAAAGGAAGTACTGGAAGCAAACTGGGACTGGTCCTGGAGGCAAACTAGAAGCGGTCCTGGAGTGTATTTTCGAGAAACAAATTTTTTGACCAAAAAAGGCAAAAATTGCCCCAAAAATACAAAACTGCAGATTTCACCATAATTTCAATATAACAGAGTAAAATAACGCCTAGGAATCTGTATACTAAATATGAAACCTTTCAGACGAGTGCTTTTTGAGAAACAAATTTTTTGACTAAAAATGGCAAAAATTGCTGCAAAAATAAAAAATTGTAGATTTCATCATAATTTCAATAAATCACATTTTGATCATCCCTATGAACCTGTAAACCAAATATCAAAGCTGTCAGACAAGCGGTTTTGGTGAAATAAATTTTTGACCTAATATGACAAAAATTGCCTAATAAATACACAATTGCATATTTCAGCACAATTTGAAGAAATCTGAAATAGGTCAAACTAGAAGCAAACTAGAAGCAGTCCTGGAGTGCCTATACTTACTCAAACTACTACTCACTCAAACTAGAAGCAAACTAGAAGCGGTCCTGGAGTGCCTAGGGATCTATATCCCGATATCAAAGCTGTCTGACCTGCAGTTTTGAAGAAGATTTTCAAAGATCTTTTGACCACAAATGACAAAAATTGCCTTCAAAATACAAATTCGCGTATTTCATTGCAATTTGAACAGGGACCTGTTTACCCAATATTAAAGCTGTCTGACCAGCTGTTCAGATTTTTGCCCCAAAATAGCCAAGTTAGCCTCTAAATTACAATTTTGCATATACCACAGACAACGGGTGACAGACCAGAGACGATGCCACACATCCACTTATAATAATTTAAGCTTCACGTTGTTGACAGCAAAGCTAACTAGTATCTGTACTGTGAATGGAAAGAGTTCCTTAAGCCCCCATCCCTCCCCCACCCCAAAATTTTTTTCTTAAGTAGGATATATACAACACTTTTATTCTAACCCTAACCCTAATTCTAAACCCTTCCATAAGTTTTATTTGATGTGCTTCTTCCAAGGAAAGTCCGTGATTAAAGTGCTTTCTAGGTATGAAGGGCCTAAAGGAACTCTTGCCCTGTAATTTTAGTGTAGAGCACTGTCGATGTCATCACATGTTGAATGAATCATGGTATTTGAATCATGGAGGTACAAGCAGAACTCCATCATATTGGGATATTGGACCGAGTTTGTTTTGCACTCAGTCCATGGTTGACAAAGTTGTTTTGGGGCAGACTTGAACTTGGACCGAATTGGTTCCTCAGTCTCAGCATGCATCCCCAGTCCGAGTTGGATTTTGTTGGGCAGAGTTGACTGCAGCATGCTGCTTTGCCAGGACATTGAGCGTTTTTGTTTCAAAATTAAACTAAATGTTTACAACTTGCAACTCAAGCATGGTTCTCTCTGGGAAAGATACGCAGTTTTCGAGTGAACTAAATTTATTCCTTATGATGAGAAAAAATACTCGAAGAAATATATATCAAATGCCAACTCTGTACCTACCGCTACGTTAACACTCCGTTCGCGGTCTTCCGCCATCTTACAGAATAACCTATGACCTACCTTACTGGCGTAAAGTTGGCGTCATCCTCATCTTCAACTTAATCGCTGATGCTGAAAATGACGCTGCTCAGCACTCGCCAGCGTCAGCTTCAGCCACAGGCGACCCAGACGTATTGAGCTTGTACCAAATTGCGGCCAGTCATGACCATTTTTTCCAAAATTTACTGCAGCCAATGTATTTCGATGGCGGGAGAGAGCCAGCAGTTTGTTTATTTCTTGAAACATTTCCGGAGAGCTTCTTCCCTTCCCCTTTTAGTAACTTTTCCTATCCTTCGCAATGTTCATAAACATAACCAACCCATAAAATCCCTGATAAGTTCACGGATTAGCATAATTATTTGTGTTGACTAATTACTTAGGGTTTCGAGACCCTCTAGCAATCGTTCTGATTTATTATTATTATTATTATTATTATCATTGTATTAAATTATTTTTTTTCTTCTTCTTCTTCCATCCTCTAAATGCAACAGCCACGCGAACACTGTCGCACCTAGAGACTTCAAATTTGGCACGTAGGTAAAACTCCAAACAAGTAAATTTTTTGATCACATGACCACACCAATGGGTCATGTGACCTGTTTAAAACGTTTAAAACGGATTTTAAAATGGAAAAGTATTTAAGCTGTATCAAGGATAAAAATGACAGAAAATACATTACCAAGCTGAGAATAAGTGACCATAATCTGATGATTGAGAAAGGTAGACACATGAGACCAAAACTAAAAGCTGAGGACAGAATTTGTAATAGGTGTGATACCAACTCAGTTGAGGACGAATTTCATTATATCATGTGTTGTCCATGTCATACACAATCACGACAAAAATTGTTAGACTCGATAGCAGTCAACAATGAAAACTTCAACAACTGGGATTTGCAAGCCAAATTTTGCTACATAATGAGCAATACAGATAGCATGATATACCTCACATTTATCCAAGAAACATATTTTTTAAGATTACCCCACATTTCATATTATGCATAAAGTTATATCTTATATCTTATATTTATATATATATATATATATATATATATAATATATTTATTATTTTTTGATAAGTATCCTTTTCTTATTTTTGTAGTATTAGTTCTTGACTATGTTCACCTTTGAGGGAATAACGTCAATAAAGTTATTATGTGACCTGGCGGCCATATTGAAATTCAACTTTCAAATTGACTTCATTTGCATAAAAATCAATCAATAAAAATTCTGTCCTAAATTTTGTAGACCGTAGGGCTAGGCTCCTTTATGCAAAATATCAAGGTCATAGGCCCTGCCGATTTTGAGAAGAAGATTTTTAAAGTATTATTTTTCACATTTTCAGTGACCTTTGACCTCCCCTACACATATGCAGCTAAGTTATGGCAATGGCTTATATATTCTGGCCTGTGTTAAAGTCTGAGAAAGCCAGCGTCTATTGGACAATGACCAGTAGGGCACCAAATTACACTCCACAATTTAGGGGCTTCCACTTGACCTTTGACCTTGTCATATTCCTGCAACTCATGTATTATGCACATATCTTCTGAGCTTGCCAATAGAGCTGGAGGTCTGATTTTGTTTTTGACAAAATATCACCCGACCTCGATGACCATTGACTTCGATTTCACAAATTTACTCATTCTCGACCGCGGGTCATCCGGGTACTTGCGGTTTTTTACGTCATATTTGCGTCACAGCGCCGTGATGAAGTTCGGATATTTCAACCACCAAAGCAATATTCAAAGTTTCAATATACATAAATGACATAACTTAATTTTAGTTCTGCTTTTTTCCACACAATTTCTGTATCATTGCTCTTCTGTATCGTCTGATCTCTCATTCACCGCGCTCGTATGTGTTTCACCTACTGACGTCACTCCGCGGTCGAGAATAGCATTTCATCTTTTGCATATATGTTTCTCTTATTGCCTCTGTGCATCAAACTGTCTCGAAACCTGGCCATAGCTGCTTTGCAGCTATGTTTACAAGATGTGTTTATGAGAGATAAATGTTCTTGTAATGAAGCGTAAAATAAAAAAAGAGTCAAGAGGCTAGATTAGGTTATGTAATCATTTATTTTATTTACTCCGATCAGGAAGAGCATGAAGAAAAGGAGAGGAACTGATAGAGAAAAGTGAGACACACTCAATACGTCTGGGCCACCTGTTCTTCAGCGTCATGTCGATGTGACTCTACCCGATAGCGATATCTTTTTTGACTGTGGGAATTCCGGTATAATTTTTTCACTTTGAATGCCCGTCTCAGAGAAATCTTTTTTTTTCGAACGCAAGCGTGCTTGCTGTTCTTTTTATTTTAAGATGTTTTTCTTCATATGACATGGCAAAACCGAAAGAGGAAATAAATGTAAAGCAGCACAAAGTTTACTGTACATGGAGCTATAGGCAAACAACATTTGCTTCAAAATGCTGGAATGTTTGAAATAAAATGGAAGCATCTTTTGCTACAGAAAGTTACTGAGGGAGACAAAAAAGAATTCACCGAGGTCTCAATCTGTAAAACACGACTAGTAGGCTAAAAGCCTATGACACAAACTGGCTGAGGATTCAAAGACTACAAATGCATAGAAATGACAAAATTAATTGAATTACCAAGAGGATGGTAAGGAGGGGGTGTCTCCTCCTGATACAGGAAATGTTGAATTTTACATACTAAAATGGGGTTACATAGAGGCCATTTTGAGTTTTAAGCTTGAATTTGCTCCTGTTGAGCTACAGGAGAGAATTAAATGACTACATGTGTCTTCTTAGCTAAATGTTTTATTGGTATGTATGGTTTAAATTTAAGCCAGTTTGTCACATTCAAATCCTCTGATGATACTTCCATGAAGATGCCACTTTTTAAAACTGAATGTATTCGTCATTTGTTTAATAGAACTGTTTACTCATGTAGTGTAATGCCCTTTCATGGCAAATCTTCAACAAGTGTTAGGTCATACAAGTCTAAATTATTAAAACATTACATTGGTCTGTTAAACAATAAAGTTTATCCTGTAACACTTGTACTTGGGTGGGAAAGTGCCACTGCAAAAGTTATCGTCTCTGTTAATTTCTCTGGGTTTTTTTTGAATTTTTTTGTATAGTTTTGTTATTGTTATATTTTTGAATTTATCTTCAATCATTTGTCTTTTCTATTCTTAATTCGTATGTTTAATTTGTAAAATTTGTTCTTTTGTGGAGGGTTGCTTTTTATAGGTGTCAGTCACCTGTGCAACTCATTCTGACTTCATGTCAAAGCTGAATAAATAAATAAATTAATTAACAGTTTTGGTGAAGACACAAAATATATTCGACATAATAAATGATTTTCCATTTTTGCCTCATCAACACATACAAGTCAATATCCCAATAGGAAAACTTTCCATTTTTCACTTCTTTTTGCAAAGAAATGAAAATATCAATGTCAGGAAATCAAATGCAGTTTCTGCATATCAATAGGCTGCAGAAGTGTTTGGGATTGTTTCAAAAGTTTATGTGACACATAATTCGGCGTATGGCTATTCACTTTGGAATGCAGCTTCTATTTGGATATTAAAAGGTGTGTCCTGTAAAATGCTCTTAAAGACAAAATAAATAATAAATGGAAGATAGTATTAAGACATTTGTCAGTAGGTCTATTTTGTGGCAAAGTCTTGCACCCTTGTCCAAGCCATGCAACACTTGTCACATTGCATTTTGTTCTTAAAGTTGGTAGACATTGAAAAAGGGTAAGGCGGTATACGTAGTTCTAGAAACATCCAGTATTGGGATGAGTGCCAGGACCACTTTAAGTTCAACAAATGCTTTTGTTGACAAGTCACGATAAACCTGGCACATCATTGTAAACAACAACAGTGGACACAGGATACCCAAATGCATTAGCACAATAAATGGATAATGCTACTCAAATTGAAACAATGTGTATACATGTAAAACAACAACAAAACTGAGAGTTAAAATATTAATCAAATCACGGCAATAGAGAAGTGAAATGTAATTAATTAAATCATTAAAGGGAAACAGTCATCGTAACTGCACCTAGCTGTGCAATTTTCTTGTTTACAAACAATGCATTTCATGCACGATATCTAGATGCACCACATTATCATAGCTGCAAGATTTAAATTATACGATGTAGATTATGACTGAGATATATTTTAACTTTCATCAGTCACCATCGTACCTTGGATACAGTGTTGCCATTGGTCGTATGGGTCCCATACAACCTTATGAAAATGTCATGTCCAAAGGGTGCAAGGGAAAAAAGAAAATATGTTATAGCATGCCGACATTGAAAGATATTATAAAAATGGTGTCCAAGAAGGGCACGCCAAAAAAATAGAGATTTATAAAATGGGGTCTTCCGGAGGGTTCGCTGAAAATTTTAAGTAAAGACCTACAGTATCTGTCCGTGCATTATTTTTTTACTTCTTATCTCTTGGCAATAATTTTAATTTTTCTGCCATCCTTGGCAAGATTTTTTTAGTTCAAAGGCCCTCGGA
>LD363260.1:31294-57876 GCA_001465055.1 Ptychodera flava
CCCTCCCCGAAATCTTCCAAGTCCCCAGGATATTCTACGGTCCAACCCTTATACGTGAGGAATATCCGAATACGGATGTAAAAAACCTTGGATTTTCACTCTTGCCTGAAGTTACAGTTACCATTCCATCGGACACAGTCAGGAATTTGTATGATCTGACGCCGGTGAAGCTGGCGCTCATGCTGCAAGCGTCATACTCAGAATTACGTTCGCCTAGCTCCTAAAGCCGAGGATGACGCTATTTTCACATGTTTCACTCCTGGAGTGAAACGGAAGTGAGAGCGCCGCCACTGTTTGGAGTGCGGTTGATTGTGCGCGGGACTTTCCAAATGTAAAGTCGTCATGACGTCTCGCTATCATTCGGGAAAATCCCGGATTGCGCACATAAGAATTAAAACTGTCGTAAATTTCATTTGGAACAGGGGTTTTAAGTCTGCAGCTGAAACATATCCGATATATCCTTTCAATCATGAAGGTAAGCTATCTAGACTAGATGACTGTAGAACCCTACAGCGTGTGGAGGGGTCGCACAGTCGGAAAAATGTAACGACTCAGTTCGGGCCGGTTATTGAACCAATCTTTTTGGGATTGGGGATTTAACCAGCTAGTGGCTTCTCCGCTAGCTGTCTAGGTGCCGTACATTGTGACTTCGAGTCCGATTGAAACCACCGTATTAATAGCTTCATTCATAAGTTATTTCGTCTCACAGGCGTACGGAATGTTTCCTAGATCGTCGTCGGATGGGAAGGGACGGACACACAGGCGTACGGAATGTTTCCTAGATCGTCGTCGGATGGGAAGGGACGGACACTGCATGCACCGTGAGGCCGAAGGCCGAACCTCGGTACTGTATAACAGTACCGAGGTTCGGCCTTCGGCCTCACGGTGCATGCAGTGTCCGTCCCTTCCCATCCGACGACGATCTAGGAAACATTCCGTACGCCTGTGTTTCGTCTCACCATCAGTAGACAGTAGCTTTTGCGTATTATAGATATTTGCGCGTTTTGCAGATATAGAAAAGTGCGAGGGTGGGTTTACCCTTGTTCTTAAAAAGTTCACCATTGCATATGTCCACATTTATTAAATAATAGTGATACCCTCTGTAGAAAGAGCATACATCAAATTGTCACTCATATGAAAAGTGTATTTCCGCAGTGTGGAACAACTCAATATGTACTTTTGAACGTCAAATTCAATTCATTCATCAACACTTTGAAACTCTTAGTCTTACACATTTGGACAAAGTCTCCCGATCGGGATAATTCTGTCATTTTTAGAGAAAAACTGTCATCGAATCGCGGTATCAAAATACATGTAACAATGTATTTCTAGGTGTTTTGGTCTAGTGTGCCTGCTGACCCCGGGTACTGACCATGAACGTTTTTTTTTTGTTTTGCGTCCAAGGTCTCACAGTCGCTTGCGAATAATTGTATATGAATAATTGTAGCGTACAGTCTGTGAGCCGGCTTTTCTGCTGTGGTGGCTGTGTAGAGCCAGGAGCCAACACGGCAGAAAAAGCAGGAGTACGGCCCTTTTGCTACTATTATTGCAGCTAGGGATGAATGACAGTTAACTCGCACCTTTTCCAACCTGCCCAGAACAAACTCACCCTTTGCCGTTGTTTGAGATTCACATGTAGTAATAATATGTCTGGTGTTATAGATCACACATACCTTGTGTTGTAAATTTTTACGGAGTGTCTATTGACAAGTACCTGTTCACAGGCACCTGTCAATAGACAAAAATTGGATATTGACACATAGGACATTTTTCACCATAATTCACCATTTTAGCAAAAAAACTAAACTTAAATAAACTAAACTTAAATAAGCTGCTCTTCTTCCCCTTAAAAGAAGAACACATTGTTCTGCCATGTAAAAATTACAAAATAAATTCAAATACATCAAATTCAACATTTTTACACAGTAGCAAAAGCCGTCATTTCCTGGGCGTTATATGCGGTAATGTATCACCCGAGCAACAACAGCCAAGGTCTAGTACATGTTCTGCATGGTAGAGTTGACTTTTCAGATCCTCAGATTCAGATCCACAGATCTTCAGATCCCATCCGCTGTGCAAAATTTCTCCATTTTCTATGGGATGGAATTGTAGCCTGATGGGCTGGCTACCCGGCCATCATGACAGAAAAAGCCAGTGCACAGTCTGTGGGCTACAATTATTACAGCTATATGGGACTGTGACAGTTCTGTAGCTAACAACTTTCTCCAGTGATTTTTGAATGGTTTCCCACCACAAAAACTCTCTGGGAAACGTGGCCCAGAGTTGTGGATTACAAACTGTGGCCAAAAAAACTGTTGCCAAAAAAAAGAAAGAAAGGTATATGACACAGTTTGAAATCATCATGATGAGACTGCTTATGGAGCTACAGCAATTGGATAGATATGAAGATTGTAAATCTCCAAGTCATGATCAGACTGTAAACCACTATCGCAAACATATTGCCTTTGTTGAGAAGCTATACACTTGGCATTTCATCCTGCTGATTGAAGTTGGTTGAACAAGAAACTAGGCTGATACACAATACAAAAAAATACTGAAAGCTCAAGAGAAGTGGTAAATTGAGCCTAGAGGAGTATAAAACTATGCAATCTTCTTTTGACCGTCAAACTGGGTTTATTTTATAGCATTATTTATTGGTGTGTCTGTCATTCAGTGTAGTCTTAATAGCAAACAGTTACAGCTCAGCAATTGGATATATGTGAAGATTGTAAACCTCTAAGTCATGATGAGATTGTGAACAATGAAGGTTGTAAAACCATAGCAGCAAGTAGCACCTTTTCTGCATTTCAGAGCCCAAAATTTCTGGGGAATTTCCCTGGGGATTCCCTGCATGGTGAGGAAAGGTTGAATGCATGCTATGTCCTATCATGACTGTTTTCTTTAGTCCATGGACTGATGAAAATTGATTGATTTAGAGTCTACAAAAAATATCAGTACACTAACCACCTGAAAATAACTTTATGCATACATTAAAAGGCAAAATCCGTAAGAACACATAATGGATTAAACATGTGGAAGTAATTCTGAGTCATTAAAATATTAAAATAATCATAAACACCAGCTTTCTGGGGCTGGTGAGCAGTGTCTCAGAAGCTACTACTATCCAAATTGGTTGCTGAATCTTATCATTATAATTGAATAATACAAATAGACTTTTGATTAGTGACAATCCACCAGTGAGCAGGGTTTCTGCTCTGAATGACCTGGAAAAATTGCTGGCTACAGAACTGCAGGAACTTGTTGATCATTGATACTACAATGATACTATTGATACATGTAGGCGAATGGCAAACCTGCATGTGTTACTGTATAGTTTGAGCAAGCGAACAGGCTGTGGAAGTTTTGCTTTATTGGAGAGAAAAGCCACTATACAAACACTATAAATGTGATAAATGACAACTAGAGAAAATTTGAGAACGAGAGAAAAATGGGGAAGGAAAAAATTGCAGCAGCACCTTTTCAAAGTTTTCAGGTCGCAATTGGTCATAACAAAACAGGTCAGGTGACACAAATGAGGCTTTACTTTTCAATTTGCATCCTTTAAATAATCCTGTCTCTCAACCATGATTATATAATGTTTACATTTTAACTATTTCCCTTTATATTTAAGCTGCTTTGCCACAACTGAACTTTCAATTTCAAGTGAGTTTCTAATTAACTGACATTATGTATAGGATTATTATTATTATTATTAATATTATTATTATTATTATTAATATTATTTACTTACTTAGCTTGCTGTGTACATGACCAAGAATTACTTCAACTTACCCACTTTTTGTGCACTCTTACTGATTTTATCTTTTAATGCATAATACAGAGTGATTTTCAAGCAGTTGCCCATACATATTTGATGTAGACTTTTACTAAGGCCCGTGTCAGGTGTCAGATTTATTTGCCAGGAAATTTATGGACTAGATAACAGTTCCAATGGAAAACAAAAGCCTATGACACCTTAATCCTCCAACAGATTAAAACATATGTGGTCCCTGGGATTAAGTCCTATACATTTATTAATCAATCATTGTTCATCAATCACAGTAGGAAAGTGTGTCCTTGACTTCAGCACTTCTAGCTTATGTAATGATAGTGTTGGATAATGGTAATTTCATTCACTCTCGCCACAACAGCATGAACTTTTGCATGGTATGATGCTCACAAGCTGAGATTTTGCATCACATAGCTTTCAGGACTTCTGTTTGCTTGCTTCCTCATATTGTAATTTCATTAATTCTCTGCAGATGATAGCTCTAAATCGTGTGTTCATGGTAGCAATAGCTGTCATAACATCTTCTTATCGGATGGAAGTGAACTCGAAACCAATATCACAGATATATGGTGTAGAGAACAAAGCAGACAGTGTTGATGATGTTGCAGAATCTTCTGTTGACTTGCAACCAGAAATTGGTCCGTGTAAGTCTGCAAGAGACTGTAAGTCAAACCAAACCTGCGATCCAAATGGAATGTGCCTACCATGTTCATACTGGGATGGAAGCAAAGACATTCCTCCTGATTGTATAGGTATGTACAAAGTCATACAAGTAATCCATTCATGTTGGTATAGATTTGATAAGTTGTTGAAGGTAGTATCTATAGGTAAAGTTTATAGGATTCCAAAGTTTTTGTTACAGGAATTCCCCTTGATACACTCAATTGATGCAATCACATATTAGAAATTTTACTTATAGTAGTATTTATGTTCTTGAACTGAAGCAAAGACACTGTCACTCTTTCAACATCCTAATTTAGCCAAACTTTGTATTCTCAGAGGTAAGCATGGACCTGTCAGAGGTTAATTTTGAAATTTTCTATACCTCGTGCTCCATGCATAGTACATGAGGTATAAAACATCAAAACATTAACCTCTGACAATTCTGTAATAATAATTTGACTTTTAGAAGTGGTGCTGAAGTTTCACACCACCTTAAACCTCCCAGCTTGACATTGTATGGTCATGAAGAGGACTGTCGGCTACTCAAGTTGAAAGAAATTGCATTTCTCAAAGCTGAATAAGGGCCGCTCTCTACACCCCATGGTTAATTTTTCAGATTTTTAAGACTCGAGGCCCAATATGCAAATACACTCTGAGATGTTACAAAACAATGTACAAATTTCACAGCTCAGCGCTTGAAAGCAAAATTTGGTTGTACAAACAAATTTCAATATTCTGATGATATGATTACAAACCTTGTAATACACTTACGCCTTTGTGCATCAGGGAAGGGGGCTTTCCTTGAGATATTTGAGCTGGTTAGTTTGTCATAGGAGCCATTTGCTCATTAGCACATGGGGCCAATAGATTTGTAGTAGATCAGGTGTATACCCATGAACTCTGTCAACATTTTCCGTCTCAGTTCTGTCTGTCAAGGTAGAATTTGCCACAGGAAGAGCACTATGGGAACTCTCAAAGTTTTACAATATTTGCTGATGTGACGTGCGCCGCTCATTTTGACTCATTTTAAAGTTGGTGGAATAAAATGAGGTTTCCACCACCGCGTTGTAAAATGGAAAAATTAAATCTTCCCTATGGAGTTAACACAAATAAGGACAAGCCATTTCTGATTTCAAATGCATTCAAGGAATTTATTTCCCAAGTGCTAACATTTGCCTGGGGACCTTATTCTAGATTATGAAAGAGAATAAATCGTTCAATGTTTCCTTCAGGAAAAGATGAGCAACGGTTACCGTGTATAACTTTCAGTTACAAGGCACATACTGGCTTAAAGTAGAATGCGGCTCAGGACAGATATCTAGACTCTCAAACTTTTCCGATTCTTTTCCGATCAACCACTTGAACAGGCTCATTTTGAAGCCCTTTGATAAAGAACAACTTTCACAGTCTTAGTTTTTAGTAAATTTAAAATTAAATGTTTCTCCATAGAGGTAACACAGAAATGGCAGTCATTTTGAATTTCAAATATCAGTAAATCTTTGGTAATTTGTTTCTCCAGTACCAAAGTTTGCAAGGTAACCCCCAATGTTTATTCTTGATTTTAAAAGTGAATGGTTGAAATATTCCTTGAGGAAAATACAAGCAAGTCATAAACTTTCAAGGCACACACTACCTTAATCAAGGTAGGAGGAACGCTTTGTTGGCTGTTTTTTCAACATAATTGTAGGTTTATGTTGACTATCAGCAACTTCTCTATTGTCTAAGTTTACCGGTATGTCTAAAGATGCATCTTTATTTATATTGACTTCCATGTTTGTCTTCTTGTGAATTCCTGCCATCAGGTGTTATAATCATATCAAAATCTGCATCAAGTGGTGAAGACAGCTCAAATGAGGGTCTTAAAGTGTTTCAGTGCTCAAATGAATTAGATTGTGACCTTGGAAAATGGTGTTTTAAGGAGCATTTGACCTGTGAGAGTTGTGAAACCCTGAAATCCTCTCCAGATGAGTACAAAAAGGAATGCAACCGTAAGTTTTAGAATAGCTCTAGCTCCTGTCATTGATATGTTGAATAAACATGTATGCATGCATGCACTGAGCTGATATTTTCGATGCTACTTGTATCAGACCAGTAGTTCACTTCTGAGTTTGTTACCCGTGAAGATAGTTACAGTGGAAATAGTCCTGACCTCAGCTGACCTTTAAGATTTTTGTTACTGTGTTGATGCTTGTTTGGCGTGAGCTTACGATGGGTTTGAAACATCTTTGAACCACTCTTTTTAAAGGTGGGGATTTAGCTGAGCTGTTTTGACTGATGTCTTCACTTGATGCTGTACATTTTGAGCCAGCATCCAATCAAGAATTTACTGAATTACAGAGATCATTGTCTGCTTGAATCAAAATTCAGACTGTTCTGAAAGATTGCTATAGCATTCTGTATAGTGAGTTACTGTTTCAGGCCCACGAAAATCATAGCAATGTGCATGAATTTCCACAAAACACCACTGACTGGGGCGCTACTTTCATCACTGACTCAAAATTTCAATGGAATTGCGAACCCAGATCTTTTATCAGTATTAAATCAAGTGGACAATGATCTAACACCGATCAACAGGATTTGTACTGCTAAGAAAAGATAGCTCAAGGCTACTGTGGTTGCTTATGGGAAAGTAATCGCTGCTACTTAGTATTAACGTTAAATTTACTTAGGTTGATTGTGATGAACTGAAAGGTGAGAAAAAACTTTTTTCTTTAATGAATCAATCAAGATCAAACCATTAGTTAGTAGCTGAAGGCCTTTTTTTAGGTCAAGCTAGTGTACTGAGGAGCAGCATGAATGAACTTTTGGCTCTCCACTGAACTCATGACATCATTTATTTACCGCAAGTTGTCGTATTTATTTACCGCAAGTTGTCGTATATTACCTGGACTGATATGTATGAACAGCAATGAGAAATGTATCATTTAATTTCACTGCATCAGGCTTTAATAAAAGCTCCATTGACTTACGATTTTTTATTTGTGTCAGTATTTTGTGTTGTCTTGTACTTGTTCCAGGTTACATAAAGTACCAAGAACAGGAGAAGAAGAAGAAGTTGCATAGAACAATTGCAATTTCTTTGGGCACTGCCTTACTACTGATTGGCTTAGTCACCATTGCTGTATGCTATTTTGTTCGGAGAAGGTGCAGAATCAGACAGCATCCCTGTGAGTATAATTGTAGATGTTTCAAATGGTATTTAATAGGTGTAGTGCTATCATTATTGTATTGAAACAGACTTTTTTGGACATCTTTGTGTTCAACGTCGTCACAATCTGTTTACAAGTGTACATGTGGTGCGTGTCATTCTATCCATCCCAAGATAGACTTTATTCCAGTCATAACTTAAAAACCGTTTGTCTAAATGTCATGCAACTTAAAGGGGGGGTGGTCATTGGAACTGCGCGTGTGGGACATTGTTGTTTATAAACAATGTATTTCATGCATGATATCTATATTCATAACTTCAATAGCTGCAAGTTATGAAGTTTACGATATTCATTGTTAACAACCATGTTTCAACTAGATACAGTATTTACATCGGTCGTAGGGGTCCCTGGCAACCTTTGAGCAGAGTTTCGACGACCACCCCATTTAATACATAGCATAATTATGGGAAAATCTAGGACTTGTGGGACTTGGTGGGTGTTGCCTGCATAATTCACCATCATTTGGATAAGTAATGAATTTGTACAATGGGCCATACCTCAAGAATTACCAAACCATATTTCATGTAACTGTGCAGCCACTTAAACTGTTCCATGATCTTAGGGGCGGCGTCAAAAGATCGATGTTTGAAAAAAAACTTAATTGCTTAAGTTTGGGGGTGGGGGGTTTTTGGCCAAATTAATTTCTGTGCAGTCAAAAACGATTTAACGTCTTTTTGGCAAATTTTACGATTTCAAGGCTGTTTTTGTACGCTAAAACCGATCGAGTCACCTGTATTTTTGTTACTTTATAATGGTTTTTTATTTTATTTAATTCAATGGTACATTGGTACGTCGTTTGAAAGAATTAGTACAGGGTATGAGTTCGCAATGTTTTTCAATTTTAGGTCAGTTAAGTTAGAAGGGGGATGGGGTGGGGTCTGAGGCCAAACTTAAGCAATTAAGTTAGATTTATTATATTGAACTTTTGACGTTGCCCCTTACCATGCTAAAAGTTTGATTGGCATGGAGTACAGATTACGAGCTAATTTGCTTGTTTAACAAATTAGTTTAATACTAAATGTAGGTCATACATTAAAATCCAATACATTGGATTTCATCAGATCTCTGAGATATATTGGTCATACTTACATTCTATTAAACTTAAAATTCATTGGGCATAACAAACTGATTATCTGCTCATTTGTGCACATGTAATGAATTTATTTTTGTAATTAGTTGCTGGCAGTTTGGTGTCATGATATGCTCATTAGTGACTTATTTAAATATTTAATGACTTTCTGTAATAAGACGATATGTCAAAACTGAATCAGCTGAAAATTTATTGAACTTCTGGGGTACATGATTTATACTTTGACTCAGTTATGCTCAAAGGGTGAAAAGTGTGGCATACCATAGCTGGCTCACGTGCGTATCTAGTGAATTTGTCTGATAAGGCCGTATGTCAAGGCCGAATGCACAAAAATTGATCGCATTTCCAGGATACATTGATCACACTTCGGCCATGTGATTAGGACATGATGGAAAAAGTGGATCACATGAAAATGGGAAGAAATTATGGCTAAGAAAGGTCAAAGTGAAATACTTCCAAGTGATAGAGTCACATGCTAACCACGCTGGCTATTCCATTTTATGAAATTTAATGGCTACAGCTCACTATTTGCATATATCTTTTAAACACAGTTCCTGTGAGAGAAAACGGCGGTGGTGGTGCACCAACAGAACTTGAAAGACTCCAGGAAAACCCTAATGATGCTGGAGAAGAAGACTCTAAGGAAGAGGCCTATGGGATAGAAGTCGCCGACCAAACTGTAGGCTGTTCAGCAACCACCTGATAAAGAAATCCGCAGAAGTGTCCCAGCCTACAACTTTTGTTTTTTGTACTACAAATTATCTGATAACAACCATGCCAGCACTCCCTACTCTCAGAATCCCCTTTTGAAAAAAGTGAAGCATAATAAGTTAATTGCATGGTTATTATCAGATCTTTCTCTTTGAATTTATAAAAAAAAAATGCGCAGAGTGTACACGAATCTCTTACATGTTTCCATACCTGCTTCACGTAATCACAGATTGTTTCCTTGGAGAAAAAATCTGAACTCATTTTATCATCAACTCATATTTCAAATAGGTATGTACGTTTTACATTCCATGTATGAAAAACCACCAACAAAATGCTAGGTCCGGAGAGTCTGGCCTGGAAATATATGAGAGAATCATATACACTCACAATATATATACTCAGAGAAAAAATGTCTACAAATGCTATAGAAAACTCGGGCCCTACGCTTGCAAGGCAAATGGCAGACTTGTTCATGTCCATTGCAGTCGGAATGCGTTACTAATGTCTTCTCTCATTCAATGAAACAAGATAATTCTGAGGTTTTGCTCTTCATCTCTGTAGGAAAAATTATAGAAACCTTGTTTACTAAACCTTGTTTATTATAGACATTGCACCGATCGTACAAACTGCCATATCGGTTTCCAGGCTTGCTTCATCTTCATTTTATAAACAATCAGTAGAATAACCTTCACTTCAGTATCTTTGTTGAAAGTTTCATATTGTCACACAGCTGTCTGAAAATTATTTGTTTCCAGTTCCCCCATAGTTCAATGTAATTAAAGCTTATTTGTTTTCATAAAGCTAAAGCTTCCTTATGAAACAGTCAGAATTCATGAAGTGTTAATATTATAGCTTACACATATGGCATAGAGAGCGATTGTAGTGCACAGCATAGTCTTTTTACCACTGAATGTTATTAATATGGTACTACCTTACTTCCAGACTGTCCCTTCAATGAAAGTCAGCTATACATTCATAATTACGGTAGTGTTTAGCCTCACAATTTTCTTGTTTCATTGAATGAAGTCTTGCAACAAAGCATTTTCTGCTTTGACTCGAATTGTAACACAACAGAGTCCGTCAAAAGTACATCATGTACTTTGCATTTAGGAGGCTGCTCATTGTCGCTGGTCACATGAGATAACGTCTACATCTCTTCTTGTAGAGGGTGACTAGGCATGAGTAGCTCTTGGTGATTTTGGTTGCTTGGTGACAAAGTCACCATGACAACCATTGATACAATCTAGCTGTTGATATGTGATTGCCTCTTTTCATTTCGTTCACATTTTGAGATGACAGATATCAAGATTACATCCTCATCGCTGAATCTCTTCAGCGTTGGATTAATTTGCTATCTACAACACCAAGCTTGATGAAATGAAATGAAGCAAGTATATGTCAATGGTCAGATTGTATTTGAGTATTTCTATTTCTCTTAGGGCATTCACTTTCTTAATAATGTGTCATTCATCTCAGTACCAGTGTCTCGAATCTGTATTCTGGGTTTATACTACAGTTGTTCTACAAAAGTACTAGAATGAAAAACGTTTCTTCATATAATTTTGACTTCAAATAGTTCATAAACAGCTGTTCTTTTTTTTTTTTATAGTGCATCATATGATCAAATTGAACTGTAGAGCCAAATTCATGTTTACTGAATCTATGCTTCAGACTAGTATGTACAGAAATTTTGTCGCGTTTCAATGTCTAAAATGCCTTATGTTTACTTCATTAACCAAGTGCATGCTGCAATGTACTGTGTAGACAATTTTAGGTAAATTGCATCATACCGTTTGCTAATGATTGAATATTCTGTCAGTCAAACAAAATGATAACACCAGGTACAACCATGTAAGGAACATCACTGACACACAATGCATAATTTATTCCTAACCTTTCATGCTTGTTAGTAAATGCTGCTAGCTTTTCTTACTCTAAAGCGCATTCCGTCTGACATGGACATTGAGTGATGCTGTGAAATTTATATATCTTCTTGAAAGACATGATACTGTTGTGTGCTTGTTTCTTTTTTGCTTTGAGATGTGATCAAACTTCTGACATTCTCTTTGTTATTTGAAAGGATTGGACTGCAAATTTCATCTTGACGCCTGCTTACAACCTATTGACACGGTTGATTTTGTCCACTCTTTCATTTTGCATCATGTTCATATACATTCCTGTATTCAAAAAGATACAATTTCTGGTGACATAATTTTCAAAACAAATGCCCCGCAATAATTGATATTCCTTCCAGGAAAGTCTTCAGAAGCAAAACTTCCATGAAAAGATTGATTTTTAGATTATGAATTCACCATGGTAACAGATTGTCTTTTTTTATACAAATGATTGGAAGGCTACTATAATCATGGCTTTGATAATTCAAGTTTTTCTTTTATCATTCCCAAATTGAACTGATTGAGTGAAAGGCGAATTGTTTTCTGTATACTGACTGAATGAAATCTTTCAGTGTTATCTATCAGTCATTGAAATTTCCATATGAAGGCAAATTTTAAAAATGTAAAATTTCTCAAATTGAATCTAAAAAAATGGCATTTCAGATAGGTGTAGTTCACCACTTAAAATTGTTAACTCTTCAGTCTTCATTGCCAATCATGTCACTTATAGATTTCCAACGTTTGGAACATCTGCCATTTGCCGCTTTCTTCTCAGTCAGTTACATTGAACCAAAGGTCACAACATCCTGGTACTCTACTTTCCAGCCACCTGTTGATTTTCTTTGTACCACCAATGTAGACTGGAAGTCCATTTCCTGAGATAGGGTACAGCCCTGCCCCAATGGACAGATCTGTCAGTCTACCCACCATGCTAATTTACAGGGCTCTTTTATGTATTATATTTAAATATCTGAATGGGAAACCTAATTCACAATCATCAACCATTACTGTATATAAAAACTGGAGCTGTGACTTTGGTACAATAGTGACTGACGCAAGCTTTACCTTGCTAGTTTAATTTTAGATGTACTGGTACATTGAAAATGTCTCTTGAAATACAGTGCTTTTTTTAAAATTGTGCAAATTGCTACTTAATACCATGATCTCAAGCAACCCATTGTGATCCACTATTCCCGGGAGTGGGTAATGCATGTAATTTTTAAGTTTGCATGTAACCATAGCCAAATATTGAGAATTATACCAACTTTTTGAAGAGAAATGGAAAGTGAATCACAGAAGGTTGATGAAGATCAAAGTGTTTGCTCAACCCAAAGTAATGTGTTTTAGATAATGATCGGTAACCCTCAAAGAGGGTACCAGGAACTAACTCTTACACAGGGAACATATGAGGACCTAAACACTTTTCATCAAACTGGTTCTCCATACGAGACAACCTCAAACATATTACTTGGTAGTGCTGATGTATATATTATGTCTTTTTAACTGGTAGTGATGATACATGTATATGATGGGACACTTCTTATCTTCTGACAACAATATAGATGCAACATACCATAAATATTTGCTGACAATCTGTAGATATTTATTGGGTTGAGCAAAACAAATGCTATTTACAATATACAAACAGACATTTACAAATTGTTACATAGGCAGTGCAAATATTTTTAAGTATTTTTATGTCCAGCAAACAGCCATCTTTTCTTTAATATTCAACTTTTGAATTCAGTCACTTAATAATGATTACTGTAATTTAATTGTTACCTTTACAGTGTTCTTCCCAGGATTTTCTGGTAGAGTGGCATCTAATTTGCATAATAACAAATGTAACTGTTATGGTAATAAGTTTCTATTGTTTACCAAAAATTAAAGAGCGGTGGCCACCACCTCTGGGGAGAACACTGCTTTACATATAGAACACCAAGATTATCTCACAATAGACCTTGATAGCAAACACACCCTTCCAAACAATGAATTCTCTGCAAGCAACTGTAACCCTATCAGAGTGTGTGTTTCCTCAAAGCCCAGTTAATGGCGAATTATTTGATTTGATTTTGTAATCATTGCGTACATAAGGATAATGTGGCAGTAAATTTAAATACTCTAAAAATTAGTTTTTACCCTCCCCTGTACCAGGCTGTCGTGTTTCCGCTCAAAATTTGCACCAAAGATTTTCAAGATACTGAACTTGACAAAGGTATCTTGGATTTCTTTTGTCCCTCTGGTATTTTTGCTACAGACTTTTACAGGTGTTTGACTATAAGAATTAATCACAGTTTGAAAATTGTTACAGCATAGAAAACAATCTACAACCCTCAAAAGCCATAGATATATTTTGCAAGATAAATACAACAGCTTTTGATCATGCAAATTTTGGCAGGAAACACTGCCGCAGTGTTTATACATGGGAGGATAGACACTGTTTTATAAAGGTTCAAATTTACTGTCATGTGATCCTTGTGAACACAGTGATTACAAAATGGAAATCATTGCATTTGCCAATATCTTAATCATCTGAAAATTTGTATGTTAATGGTTACTTGCTTGGTTGTTTTCAAAGAGTTCTGATTGTTTTGAAGGGCTCAACACCTGTGCCTGAACCTTAAAACCAAACAGCCACATGTATGTTCATCGCTTTGTCAGTGTTTAAACAAAGGAATTGGCAAGACTTGTTTTGTCTGTGCATGTCTCATAAGTTTTGTAATTTAGGAAAGGTGTTTGATGAAATTGGCACCATGCAACATCTTTAGGTAGAATATGCCTCAGTGAGAGATATCTGACTCTCAAATTTTTACAATTCTTTTCTAATCTACCATTTGTAGGGACTCATTTTAAAGCTCTTGAAGTAAGAAAAAATTTGTCCCTTTATTCAAAAATCCAAATTTTTTTTCCCCTCCGAGTTAACGCATATGGTAGCCATTTTGAATTTCAAATATCAGTAAATTTCAGGTAATTTGTTTCTCTGGTACCAAAATTTGCATGGTGACCCCTGGTTTTTATTCTTGATTTAGTATGAGAATGGTTGAAAGTTTCATTGAGGAAAGTTTTGAGCAAGAGTCTTTCACTTTTGAGGCACATACTACCGTAAAATCTGGACTTGACTGAAAAACTTCAAGAAATGTATTTAAAATAAAAAGTGTCATTTGCATGGCTGCAAGCCATACTCTCAGTGTACTTATACCTCCTACTCTTACTGTATTGCTTACTATGTTTGACATTACTTTCAAATGTTGTTTTATGTATTACATCACCTTCATGCTCGATTTTATTTTTTAATCCAAGACTGAATTCATCAGCTGAATGTGATCCTGTTTCCTCTGCTAAGCAACTGAAATAAAATTTGAGTTTGCTGCATATTGAGTGATTTGCCTTCAGTCTTTTCATCGCTACATCCCGATGTGTGGAATCGGAGAAGTGGAAATCATTGTATTAAGCCCGTCTTGGATATTCAAAGTGAGAACTTCTGAGAAGTTGAAGTCACAGTTTCCTGAACGGGGACAGGCAACTTTCATAAACTTGGTATCAGATTAAGCTCACAGTACTCCTACTGTATACAGACAATATCCACACATCAAAGAGAAAATGAGTCGCACACATCTATTGAAAGCTCTAAATTTTTTTATTTCTGTGTAAATATGCAGAACATGAGCAAATTGCATGGTAAGGCTAAATCTGACATCAGTGAAAGGCACAAATAACTATCAGCATGTTGTAACAAGATGTACCCACAAGATCATCACAAAATAGCATTTCAACACCTCGTAGTACACTGATACATTCCTTTGCACCTCATTAAACATTGTAGTCCTTTTCCATTCTAAAAGCCTTACCCTGGAATTTACACCTTGATGAAGTTTCATATGAGTACTACTCTAGTGGAAGATGTACAAAGAACATGGAAGGGAACAGATTTCCCATTACGTTACTGATACTTGAACAAAAAATGAAAAAAGACAAATTATCATTCAAAACAATATTTACAAGCAATTTAGTCTGCTCATGATTGAACACCCTAGATACACATTTTGACACCTTTCAGTATTTTTTCTCATTCTGGATGAACTACTGGTAGTACACTGTGTCAGTCTTATACTCCTTTAGCATGATGAAATAGCCAGTATTTGGTTAATGTGAGATTTGATGCCGAACAGAACTTCAGTTGTCAATAATATGCACATGATGAATACACAGACTGCACTGAAACCAAATTGCAGGCTTTTTTACATGCCATCGACAACAAAGAAAATGTCACAGGGTATTACATTGAAAAAATCTGTTATATATTGCCGATATATCAAGGCTTTAAGTATCACTGAATATGTTTAAAACATCAATGTAATAGTTTTTGTGAGTTAAAATTTAAATGTAAAAGTTAAAATTCTGAGTTGTGCCAAACAGCAGATAGGTAATTGGCACTTTCAAACAAATTGCAGCACAAATGAAATACATGAATTTCTAATATGTCAGTAAAAACAAAATATTTGCTAAATATGCAAAATTTTACCAGTGTTAGACATGATACAAAATTAGCCAAACTAAAAGAATCTATAAAGAAGAGATTCGAATGTTCAAAATGCAGATATATATAATAATACAATAAATGCAAATCACATATGATATCAATTTTGCATTCACACTGCCATGGAAATTACAAGTGTATTTCATCCTGTAACTTCTAAAAGATAGAGTGCATCTTGGGGACAAATATTCAGACTCAAAAACTTTTACAATATTTCTGGGGGCTCATTTTGAAGCTGCTATGGAGTAAATAAAATTTTCATCCACTTGTTTCGTGAAAATCAGAAATTTTACTATCACCCCGTAGAGATAACATGTACAGGGATGGCTGCCATTTTGAATTCCAAATATTGGTAAATATTAATTCATTTTCCTAGTACCAAAATTTGATTTCGAAAGGGAATGGTTGAAAGTTTGCTTGAAGAAAGTTAAATCAGAAGTCTAACTTTCATTTTAGAGGAGTGACGTACCTTAAAGCTCCATAAGCTGTATCTTTTGGCCATTTTTTCAGAACTTTGTTTTGTGGTTTCCCTACACTATCTGCATTAATCCCTAAATTGTAATTTAATGCCAAGAATTTAGCATATCAACACAACTTATATGAGTATAATCTCCATTGTTATTGTTAAAAATTGTATTCAAGTCCGGACTAGAATTCATTTGTAAACAATAAACAATGATCACTACACACATACAAGCTGTGTTGACAGAAAGAATACTCGAATTTCAGCATGACAAACGGATTAGGGTCAGACACGGCAGTTAATATACAGAAGTAGAATACTGAAAAACTTGCCACAAGTTACAGCTTATGTCCCTTTAATTTGCATGTGCAGTGTCAATGAATTTGTGACTATAAAATTGCTTATCAATCAACCTTTGACATTTCAAAATTCAAGCTTGAATTGATCACATTGACAGCAATACAGGTTCTTGAAATCACATGTTTCACTTAATAAATTCTATGAATAATGCAAAATGTGCGTGAATCAAAGTTTATCTTCCTATAAGTATTTGTCACAATATTGTGGTTGTTATGTGGTTGTTAATGATCATATTGAAGTACATGGTTCACGGATTTGTTCTGAATCAAAGATTTTGCAAATTACCTATATGCCAGACAACATACCACAATTAAATGCAATATATGTAACCATTTAAATCTACTAAAGTCACAAACTTTTCTGAATGAAACACACCTGAAAAGACTCTGTTCTTGGTGGATATTTGAATTTCAAGAGCATTTTCTCATGAAATTCAATATTATAGAAATAACGTGACACTCTGACCCTCTGACCATTCACATTTATTTATGGGCAAGGGTGAGAGGAAAGCCAAAATTTAACAGGTGAGACCTGCCATTAGAGAGCCCGTTAATTTTGGCTTTCCTCTCGCCCGAGCCCATAAACATTAATGGTCAGGGCAGAGTCTGTTATTTCCATGATCAACAAACCAATGAAAACTGTCAAAATTTACAAAAATTTCCAAGTGACACACAACTGGGCCCCAGAACTTGTGCAATATGTGATGCACTGTCATACGCACTGTAAAAATTTGCAAATCTGGAGATTTTTTGGAAAATGTGTCTAAATTTTGCCCATGAGGGCTTCATTTTGTTTCGTGATTGATTATGATCATTGTACAAATCACAATTAAATTTATGATTTAGCAGTACAGTTATGATGTTAATATTATTATTCATATTCACAGGCATGTAAACAATCTATTACTGTGTATTTGTGGTCAGTCACGTGGTTCAGCTCGACCAATTAAAATGCAATGGACAGGGCCCGGTAATATAATGATAATTATACCAGACCAAATGTTATCTCATATGATAGAAACTATGAACTTGCATTAAAAATAAAAAGTTATCTCATTTGGGTACATACTAAGGATTCTATTACAATATGTATACTACTTCATTTACATTCATCAACCCAGTCAGCACAAACTGAATCTACAAACAAAATAAAGATAACAAAAACAAAAACAGATATTTTTTAAGATTACCCCACATTCCATATTCTGCATAAAGTTATATATTATATATATATATATATATATATATATATATATATATATATATATATATATATATATATATATTTATTATTTTTTGATAAGTATCCTTTTCTGTATCCTTTTCTTATTTTTGTAGTATTAGTTCTTGACTATGTTCACCTTTGAGGGAATAACGTCAATAAAGTTATGTACAAAATATGCTTAATTTTCTTGTGGTACTGTCAGAAAGGCATAATTTGAGATCAGTTAGATAAAAAGATTAGCAATTAATTCCACTTTTTTGTCAGACATGATTTACCAAAGGTTCACCTTTCATGCTATTTAAACACAGTAATTTAAGTTTTTTGAACCATGTGACAGGAAATCGTTAGACTATGCCATGGTGCCAAAGGGTCTCAACACAAGATCTTACAAGAAGGATCATTGGCTGAAACAATATGGTCTGCATCAATGTCAAATCACAGTTGTAAAACCGTTACCTTTTCACCATAATCATGGTTTGGCCAAAACCTTATGTCAATGATCAGTGTAGGCTGGTTTACTTAGGAAATGGAGGTGAACATATTAAAACTAGCACTTTCTTTCACAAAGTAAAAAAAAAAATTACACAAATAATAAAAACAGAGATCATCCATCAGCAATTAAAACAGTACTTTATCTTCTAATTCTACACTCTCCTATACTTACAAAAAGAGCTATTTTGGCAAATTCAAACTTAGGCCAATTGCTTGACTATTTGTAGGGTTGGCCCTAAGAGAAATCAGTTTTATCATCATAACTTCATATTTTAAGACATTACAATCTCAATGCAACCTCAAAGAATCCATTACAATTGAAATCAATTAAAAGATATATAATTCCTATGTCACTATAACATAGAGTATTTTATGGACCTTTCAGTATACAAGTATATTGAGGAATTAATAGCTATAATGATCAAGTCAGATATACTAAGTTCTCATGAAGATTACAGATATAAAAAAGCAATTTTCATGTACAATACAATCTCCACATTGAATTCATCTCATTTCAATTGATATAAGAAGTGACACATTCACACAACCTTGGGTAAAGTTGCCATCTTTTGACAAAAGATCATGTACATAAACTCAGGCAGTGTTTTACATCAACACTGCTACCTCATGACTTACTTTCATGCCATCAGTTTACTTAAATAACACTCATACAAATCCAGAATACATGAATGATAGGAGATCTAAGCTAAGCAAGCAAATATCACAAATTTACTTATATGGTTAAGGTGGCACCGTCTGTATGTAGATCAAGACTTTAAATTGCACCTTATTCGGTTCCATCATTTTCATTGTGCTATTTAAAGAAATTTAATGATCATCATTCAGTGCTTAGGCCACATGAGGACTTAACTTCATTTCATTGACAACCTACTCTATGTAAATAACATACAACCTAAGGATCCTTAGGGACCGTCTCAGATTGTCGCAGAAGTTCAAAAAGCGAAATTCATTCGTTTAGGGGGGGAGGGGGTTTGACCTCCATTCAGTTAGTGAACTTCACTTTCGCACTTTTATTTTGTGATCACAAGTTTTCGTGTGTTTATTTTAAATTAAAGAAAAACTGCACACTTGTGCCAACAAATTTGTAACCGTTTCCATCTCGTTTGTGCCCCAAACACAATTTACCAATAGTAACATTGTATCCTAAACCTTTCACTCATCAAATTCGACAAAGACAAAAGTATCATTTTTTTAAATGTGCTATTTATAAGCGTATGCTCTAACCACTTGATGTCTTTATTCTCACTTGTTATGCACCTGGTCATAGTCGTTTTAATATGATTGAACATGCCTGGTCCCCCTTGTCAAAGTTTCTCGCTTATTTACCGCCCCTACCAAGTACAAATTGCGTGTTCGCAGAGACAAAGAACAGATGCAAAAAGGGAAAGTAAAATAAAATGAAACTTTTATGCGGTAAAATGCCCTGTTAGTAGTCAAATCTGATCGATTACTTTAATTGTAATTTGACATGGGGAATGCGTCTTTAGTAGCTATAGCAAAATGCAACATTGTACCCTCAGGCAGACATGAACATTTCGCACTTTTGAAGTTTCGTTTAGGGGGAGGGGGGAGGGGGTTTTGATCAAAACGAATTAATTTCGTTTCTTGAACTTCTGCGACAATCTGAGACGGTCCCTTATAGTTACAATTGCAAATCAATGTACAAAAGATGGCAATTTCGCCCTATCATTTTCTTTCTAATTCTAAAAGTCAATCAACAGGTTGTTCATACAAAATAACAATTACATTGTACAACAGATGTACAGCATAACATTGATTCCAACAATAACTATCACTAACTGGCAAATAACCAGTTTAAATAGTGATTACTCGATAGATTACCCGATACAAACACACAGTCACGTATGGTCTTACTGAAATATTAAGGATATATACTGGAGGAATTAAAATAGGTGATAACAGGTTATCATAGTATGTAAAACAATGCAAAATAGTGAGTTTGAAGTGACTGTGTGTCTGCAGTACTGCTAACTGCAACTTTGGCAGCTTTTTGCATTAAATCGTGTTTTGAGCTTGGTAATTTAAAAGTAGAGGGCCATCAGAACTGCACTCAAAGGTTGTATTGCGACCCATACAAACAATATAAACACTTTATCAAAGGTATGTTAGTGATTGATAAACGTAATAATGTGCATCATAAAATTTAAAAATTGCTGAAATCTGTTAAGGAACGTCTGATGAAGTAATATGACTAATTATGTTAGAAGTTAGTCATTCAGATATAAATTATCATATTGTAAGTACAACTCATCAGCAAGTCTGGATATTATATGCCATGACTCTGATAAGACAGTGAAGATGACAAATACAATTTATCACAACACAGATTTTCCATGTGAATCAGGTGAGTATAACGATGGTAACAAGGCAAGCATTGTAAAGGATGTTTCTTTGAAATATCTTTCTTAAGGAGACATTCTGTTTAACAAAACCATCTTTTCTACAATTGCCAGAAACCATAACACTAGAACTTAAAATGTTCTTCAGATATTGGGCAGATGCGATGAGAAACATGCAGCTGTATACCTCAAAGCAGGTCCTTATGTCCTGCTACCTTAACTGTGTGCAATCAATAACCAATCATCCATTGTTAAATATTACTAGATAACTAACAAACAAAAGATTTGTTTCTCATCCTTGTCCAGGTTTATCTGGACTCAGATTACATATGTATCGCACATTTTTCTGCAGGGCAAATATATGAAAATGATAGCATTGCAACAGCACATCACCCACCTCAGAAATGAAAATGTCTCAAAGATCTTACATGTACAGTTTATAGTTCAGAAAAATCACTTTTGTTTTGGGCTGATTGCTGTGCATTAAAATTCTGCTTTATTGACACATATCAAGGGGTAGCGGAGGGTAAATGTACCCTACATGTGCCATGATAATTTGGTCTAGATTATATGGATATGCTCTTTGTAATCTGAATAATTAATGAGCACAACCAACTACCACTGTATCATGCTTATGGACCCCTTTAAAATCATTGAAAATTGCAATCAAGATTTTTGGATTAAAGACTGCAGCTTCACAATGTTTTTGTATTAAACAGATACAGAATGAGAAACACTTCTTTTGTTTGATACAACATGTTTGGATGATCTTATCTGTCATTTTGACAGAATAAAAGTCCAGCGGTTCATCCACAGTTCCTCCATCCCGGGATTTTGTAAATGTACCTAATATCTATGCAAAGGGAGTAGTTGCCATTTTCACTTGCATTTGTCAAATCGAGTTATAGTAAAAATCCATAGAGATTATATAAATCACCTATTTCAAAGCAGGACTTTCTAAGGCCTGGGATGGAGGAATCGTGCATTTAAAAGTATTGATTGCAAAACACAGTTAAATTCTCTAGTCTGCCACTTTTTTATCATTATCTTCTTCTTCTACTTGGACGACTATTGGTTCATCCATTGTTTCTTTTTCTTCTGTGAAAAGTAAAAAGGAAAGGCAAAATGATCCCTATATAATTTTTTAATCACTTTCTGCAACATGTACGTGAACTACTTTACACTGAACAGTTACATTAAAATTCAAAATATCTAGAATTAGCAACAAAAGGTTGATGTTTTTGAAAAAGAGAATATTAAAATGACCGTTATATTCAATACAATGTACTCAGATCAAACAATGGCTTGCTGTTTTGATGATATTCATTAAGATATTTGCAAACTTTCAGTTCACTGAAGTATGGAATTAAACATAGTGAGCATAATTATGGTAGTGCATACATTCAACTAAATACTCACTTGTGGTTTCTTGTATGCCATCGGGAAGGCTTTCAGGATCAGGACCCGGGACATCAATCTTGCTAACATCAGTGGCTAAACGGCTAGTAGTTTTATTGCCATCACTTTCCACTATGACAACCTTGGGGTCATTGCTAACTGTGTTAACATTGCTGTACATGATGGTATATGGACCATTGCCTTGAATAAAGGCGGAGAAAATGGTTTAATTCCATCTGTGCAGCCATTCTTTATCCATACCCTTAGTTGCTAAAGCTCATCAAATATGCTAATTATAGCAACTAACTCCCTGGTCTCCTCTTAATATCAGACGTTACTCTTATATTTTTGTATGATCAATAGTAGCAGCAAGTCTCATTCAATTTTGTGCATCCCGTCTGTTCTTGATTTATAAACATATTTCTGAAATAATTCTTCAAATTAGCGTAAACTATGATAAATGAATAAATTCTTATTCCAGATTGAGAAATGTTGTTGACAGACAGAGAGACAGAGAGAAGGAGAGATAGACAAACAGACAGACATCTGTACAATAATAGGTAATACATTTGAACATGCTAGCAAAACAGTATGAATCATTTCATTGAGTAATGTACAGTAACTGTATGGCACTTAATTAGCACTTGACGACAAAGTAACTGTCGCTTAAAATCGCCATCAAATCAAACTGTAGGTAGGAGGGATCATTATACTGTAATGTGGGAAATATTATATACTGGTATGAGCTAAAAAGGTGTCTGAAAGGGAAGAGACTACAGCCTCTTGGTAATTTTACCTTTTTTCTTCCTGAGTCTGACAATAACTGTTATCCCAGTTATTGTTGATAATACAATTATGACTGAGGCTGCTATAAGTACCACATTCCCACTCTTTGAGTCGTCTCTATGTTGACCATATACATCTGAATGAGTTTGTTTCGGCAATTCCATTGTCATATCTGCACTTGACTGATAAGTGACATGTGCTCCTACATCATTCTTTGCAGTATAATCATCCACATGGATTGCCTTGGTTACTTTTGTACTAGTGTAGCCTATAAAAAAATGTTATAAGCGTAAGATTTTGTCTCTTGCACTATTGACTGTGGCAGAGAGAGTTTGGGTTTAATAACGGTGATATCAGGTACTTGGAGTTGGGAAAAGAGAAGCATGGAGGGTTTGAAGGGATATATTTAACAAACTGTAGTGGGCGCCTTTCATGTCGTACTCTTGCATTAAAATTGCCAGCCAAGATATCTGCTAATTCCACTCACAGTCAATGACACGGGATGATTATCAAGAGGGGTCCATTAACATCTGTCAACTTCTCCTTACAAACAATGGCTAGAGTTTGAAAAAGTGAGATTCTTGTGATCTATTCATTCATTCAGATAGTTACTAGCGAGTAGAGAAAATGAGACTCCTGTAGCTTCATTATGAAAACCTTAATGGAGCTATACTAGCCCCTACAAGGTCATTTCTCATATTGAAAATACTAGTACTTTTAAACCACCTCTATTGATGCCATCAGATGGACAATCTATGGGCAGCCTATAGAATAGGTTCTATCATGAAAAGGGAGCTAATATAAGGAAGGAGAAAGTAATTATGAAGCATTGCATTATCTGACAAAATATGCTTACTTATGTAACAGAACACAACTGATGAAAGCAAATATGTTTGTGATTCAGGATTCGACATATATGTAATTGAGGAAGTTGGCAACCAATATTTTCAACAGCATAAGCAAACATTTGTACATAATATGTTAATTCTTATGGATTTGAAATAGTAATGATATATGTCAATAATCTTCTTTACTCAATTAAAGTTATGTGAGTTGCCACCTCTTCATCTTGTTATTACCTTTAACCAATATTAATAAAATCACTTTGATGAACTATAAATGGGCCATTAGATTTCAGTAAGGTGGACTGAGTAAGAACACGCACATTTTTTACTTCAAGATTTAACAAATATTCCACTTTTTGTGAGATAATGTCATGTTGAAATATTTTTTCAAAAACAGCAAGATTGCAAAACATTGCTCTTTCACTTGTTCTTGATCACCCATTCCAGTGCCAAAAGGGTTTATTAATTACCTCCACATCTGTCTTTGTATTCATCAAGTACATCCAAAAGAGTATCACAGTGGACACACTTCATTTCAAAGCACCAAAATCCATACCCGCACTCTCTATCATCCCTGCACCCTCCATAAGTGGCTGTTAACTGATCCTCTATATGGAAATGGATCAAAAGGTCACATTTATTAATTTTTTTATTTGTCCTTCACAATATGACATTGCCAAAGAGAAGTTGAAGGTTAAATTTCTAAAAGCTTACTACATTCCACAATAAAATTCATCATTAATGTTGAGATTCAACATTATGTACATGAGGCATAGATCTGTTGAATTGTTTCTTAAGCTGGAAAAGAAATTATCTAAAGTGCTTGTTTTGGTTTCCGTAAGAAACCATGCAATGGATTTCTACCATTATGAGCAGATTGATTCATAAAATTTCACATACTTTTGTTAGTATTGTATTGTATTGTATTGTATTGTATTGTATTGGTCTGTAAATTGCTGTTTGTTTCAGTAAATTGTGTTTGCTAACCTGTCAATCAGAATAATGTTATGATAGAGACTCTTAACAATAACATGATGCAAAATTTCTCACTATTAGGTGAATTTAGTCCAATTTTTTCTGAGTTCAGCAAGTTGAATATTGAATTGAGTACGATGATGTACCGAAGGTGAGGTACAACAATTTAATGGGTATGATCATTAGGTTATTGATGAACATGACTTGAGATAAACTGATAAACTCGCAATTGTATGTTCAAATTATGCTTTTGAATGAGAAGGCAAGAAAGGGTCATATCTTGAGAATCATAGAGTGCATGTGATTGTAAAATTTGGATCATCAAAGGAAAATATAGAGCTATCGAATCTTGAATAAATTTAGTATCAAGATAAAAAGTTTGTATTTTCCCCAGGAGTCTATAAAAGTAACAATTGATTTGCGGTCAATGAAATGAGGCGGCATCATACCAACCTTTACACTTCGTCGGAGAATCAGCTTTTGAGAAGGCACTGCATTTCTCACATGTTCCAGCTCCTTTGAGGCAGAATTGTCCTGTTATACACTGGAAATCACTAGTGCATTTTCCAGTTCCTGAGAACTGTTGCTGTGCACAAGTATGTGTACTTGTACACAATAAAAAAACAAGTGCACAGCTTTTCACCGATACCTAATGAAATAAATTATGCACAAGACAGAATATGAGAATGCAGGTTAATTACTTCACCAAGAAATGAAGAATATAAGTCATTTGATTTATAGAGTTACAACAATTTTGTTGCACATACTATTTCACAATATAGTAAGGATTTCATAACAAAGAAACCAGATGAGTTCCATTTCAAAATTACAATGACCAAAATGACCCCTTTTATTAATATGTTGTGGTAAAATACAGCTTTTTTAAAATGTAAGCTGCCTTATGAATCGGTATATTGTGTGTTTCACTCTATATGTATTATCTTGCCAATAAAAGTACAATCAATTGTTTGACTAATATAATATGGTGGCATTACTCTTTAGTACCACATTTGTTTCAAAGCAACATTTCTCACCAAAGATGACATGAAAACCCTATATATTTTCAAAAAACAGAGAATCTATGTGGTATATGGTGGCAATGATGAAGGAGTACATATAATAGGGATAAAAAAAACATTTTGTTATTAATAATAAAAAGTTGTTTTTACATTACAAAATTTATGTCTCATTTGAAACAAGAGTTTACATGGAAAAAACAATAGTTTTATTTTGCATTATCTTTTTTTTCTGATAAAGTGGGGGAAGAGTCGAAAGACTGACATGACAAAAATAGTGAAGATCATGATAAAATAAAATTGAGATGACTCTTATTCCAAATGTTAGCATCATATTATATACACCAAAAGAATGAAGTGTGAAAATTTCACTAAATTTTGATACACCCAGAGTACTCGTATATTTCTTTTCAAATGTTGAGAACAAGTGAAAAAGAAGCCATGAAATGAGATGATTTGTATCGATTTGTGTAAATTTGCATTTCTTTCTCACCCAACTCACTACTGCTTGTCATGACCAGAGAAGCAGTGTCCCTACTAGTTGATCTTGGGTTAGCAAATTACTAAAAAATGTAATGAATCTTGCCAAGTAGTCATTTTAAGCAAAACATGTGATGTGTTATAATGCAACACCCCCTGTAAAAGTTAAAAATAGCGTCAATGACACTGTAGCTCCCATCCTGGACTATTTAGTGTTTGTTCTCTGGTCAGATATTTGAACATGTGTGAAAGGGATAAAGTGCATGA
>LD363285.1:4260-15074 GCA_001465055.1 Ptychodera flava
CACACACACACACACACTAACACACACACACACACACACACACGGACAGACAGACAGACATCGCTATGACAATAGCCCACGTGTTTACACACGTGAGCTAAAAATGGGTGGCCCCCCCTGAAAATCCTCCACCCCCCGGAAGTAAATTCTGAATCGTCCCTTATAGTAATCAGTATGTAGTTTGCCACAGCCGCCGGCCACACACCGGGAAAAAATGGTGACGCGCTGTTGTTCAAGTGACGCGCGCGCTGACCAGAAACATTTCTTCTTTTTTTTTGGCCTTATGTGAACACGCGTGTAGGCAATCAAGCAACATGGCAGAAGGAACGTCAAGTTGGTGCCGATATCCGCCCTCTATAGTCAATACATAGAGATAAACACATCAGCGATCGAGCAATCAAGAACGCAACGATCATGTATTAAAATGCCTGCTATCGACTGTCCATATTTTACCATCGCTCGTAATATTGATAGCGAGGGAATATAACTAATCAATGTTTGAGGCCAGTGACCCTGGGCTGGATCAGGAATTCAGGGGTCGGAAGAAGCAAGTTAGGTAATCTGTAATTATAGACCGGTGTTCGTTGAAGCTTGCTGAGCAAACAGACAGTTTTTTCATACCTGTCTTGTACACATATTCAAATTATTATTGTAAAAGGCTTGTAAATTTGAATCTGCGTCTGAAGTTATAGGATCTGAGATCTGAGGTCTGAATCTGATCTGAAGATCTGTGGATCTGAATCTGAGGATTTGAAAACTCAACACTACCGTTACAGCTGGCCAGTCGTCCATCGCGTTGATTCCCCCCCCCCGGGGGGTCGAAGCAGAGTACATTGCTGTAATGTCGACACACCGGGCAGAGTACATTGCTGTACTGTCACCTCACCACAAACGTGACAGTCTTTTCTGCTTTGATGTTTATATGCCCACAAACTTGGGGCCAGTCTAGTCAGACACCAACGCACGGAATATCCGGAGCCAAGATGGCCGCCAACCAACCTTTTGATTTATTGCCGATAAATTGACTAATGCCATTTTTGACATTTCTAATGGAAGAGGACATTTTAGAGTATGATTTAAGCATAGGACGCTTTTTCTTGTATACCCAAGCATACGAACTGAAGAAGGTCCCAACCCTGGAACTGACATGATGCAGTCTATCTGAAGGTTGATTTAAAATTGCCGGCTGTCTACTCGGGACCCTGCTGCATGCTTCAGTCTGGACCTTTGCCAAATGGTGAACTCGTCCTCACTTCGTTTTTATATTAAAAGGATAAATGCACAAATAATTTTGAAATGCGAAAAAAGCTAAGCTCAATATGTGAATAATTGTCGGCAATGCGAAAAATTAATTGCATTTCTTGAAAATGTGGTTGGGTGTCAGACCCGCCCATATACGCAATTTGAAATGCCCGCCGTCTTTACTTCCAGGTTCTATGATTAGTGACGTCATTTGAGTCAAACACAAGTGGCGTGCTTGCTATTCACAGCGGCAGTCTAGCTGTAGGAGGCTACCTACATGTCCGTCCCTAGGGGTGCGTAGGTGTTTTGTCAGATTGCTACTAAAGGTTTATTCTACCAACCTTTGGTAGAATGTCTTCGTCGATGACTATTGGCTATGACATGAAAATTGTACGAATACATCATTAGTATTCTTTGATTAATTACTAATACATAGGCATTTCTATTGGTGATGTATAATTATGTGTAAAATATTTGCGAAGTTAGCTCCCAGTGATTTCAGCATTGCAGTCCCGAAGGAAAAAGGACTTTCGTTTTGTAGCTGGTCCGATTACGTTGTTAAAGAAAAAAACAAATGTTTTGTGATAATTCCCATACCTCGCCAGTGTAACTTTTCTGCAGTACAAACGACTAACTTGATCTCAATTTTGCTTCACTACTGGAATTTGTTTGGATAGTTGTTTCTAATCTTGCTATTACAAGCATAGTTTCTGTCTGAATTGTAACCGATACAGACACATAATAGTTTTATTTCTCGATAGGGTTCTTTGTGTAAACCAACAGCCGCTCATTGCACTGCCTTTTGTTTTATCAGTACTTATACTATGTCTTTCAATTGTATCCAACTACAGCTAAACTGTTTAGCTATTATAGCAAGACTTGAAACAATTTCCCAAACCAATTCCACTAGTTTGACAACATTTAGATCAAGGTAGTCGTTCGTACTACCATGAAAACAGTCGAAACACGATTGATTTACTGCAGAAATTTGTAGAAATTTACGCTAAACGAAAAAAATAATTAGAAGAAAAAGTAATTAAGTACGAGACAATGTGATAACAGATCGATCTATCGATCGTACTATCTATCTATCTCTCGACCAATTGATCGACAATCGATCGATCACTTCATCATTCTATCGACCGTTCTATCGATTAATTGATCTATCATTCTATCGAATTTATAAAGCCATCGTTTTATCGATCGGTCTACCCATTATTTATCAACTGATAATACATCAATCGATCTGTACGATCGATCTATCTACCATCTATCGAACATCGATAGATATATCGATCCCTCTATCGATAGAGTGATCGATGTATCTATCGGTAGATTGATCGACCTATCTATATCTCTATCTATCTATCTATCTATATCTCTATCTATCTATCTATCTATCTATTTATCTATCTATCTATCTATCTATTCCTTTAGATGAATCGCTTGATCAGATACGTTATCAAGTTATTGATACTAATTGGTTCTTTTGATGTGGTATTGGTTGACTTTCCTACATTATCAGTTGATTTTATGAGGTTATCCCTCGATATCACTTCTTGGCGGGGCTGTATTGCTGCTCATGCGGTCGTGTGATGAGGCCCACAACCGCACGAGAAGCAATACGTCCCCGCCAAGAGGTGATATCGAGGGATAACCTTTTCATCATATACCTATGCCAACGTTATTGAATGCATAAATCTCGTATATTAAAATATGATACGTTTCACTGCGCTTTTTCTTGATGGACTACATTTGTTTGGGTCATCGCGCTAAGGCAGATTGATATACTAGCGTCTGACGTAATCAATCAGCTGGCTCATCGACAATTATTTTACGGTTGAGCAGAGAAATACTTGAACTCTGTCACCGAACATGTAGGATATCTACCGAGGTTTCCTTCACAGGGTAAATGAAACACCTTAGATGGTTTATTCACTATACAGACACTGCATCAATGTAAGTTCGAAAATTCTTTAAGAAGTACGAAACTCAGGCTGAACAGCTCACCAATTAATTACTTCATCGGGAACGACATTGTTGACAATTGACAACACCCTCTACATACGCATGCAATCGAAAAAAATTTGTTTAAATTTCAATAATAATCATGTGAACCATTTTAACAAAATCACGAATAAAATATTTTTAAATTAACATTTGATCTGGAAGAGTCGTTCAACTGGCGAGACAAAAAAAAAGCACGGCAATTTCAAACAACTTAGATGAAACACAACAGTCAACAGTCACATGTTTGAGTCCAACGTGTGAAATCTGGAGAATACGAGCGCAAACGAAATCAGAAAATTCTGGTTTCGGAAGATAGCCAGTCCTGGGAGTTGTCAGAACTCGCAGAATCATATATTATGGCCCTACGACGTTTTCGTGGTGGAGACTTGAACGTGGATGTGGCGACATGAAAGGTAAATGAACCACCGTAAATAACCGCCCCGCTGAATGTACCTGCTGTAGCTGCTGCCTGGGTTTGGTATGTGCTTTCCTTGATGGTCTTGCGAAGGGGTGGATTTGCTGATCTTGCTTCTGTTGTCACATTTCCCGATGATGGCACTATTGCTGTTTCTTCCTTGTTACTGTTGCATAGTAAGCTGGATATCTCATTTTGTTGCTCGAGCGACGCTACAGCGTAGTTGTTGATGTTTTGAATGTTACGGTGTCCATGCAGACAACTGCTGCACTTGAGTTTTGGGAATCCCGGCATGGAGCAACTTTTTTATGGCCGTTTTACGCATACTGTGATTAGTTTTGTTCCTGGAGATTCCCGCTTTACTACACATTGTTTACACGACATTAGCCAACTTGTTTTGACCCATTTGATGGTTCTTGTTCCAAACATGAGTAGTGAGGGTGTGATTGATACTTAGATAAAACATACTGGAGGACGACGGCTAGCGCATTGGCGATATGTCTTGACCGGGAAGCTGTTTATGGCATAGGGTGTCGCAAATATCTTAGGGTTAAACGATCGTGTTGAATTTCCTGCTTGCCCCAATCGCGTTTTTGTTTCCTTCTCGTTGAATTCGAGATATTCTTGGCCGCCGGCGGTTTTGTCCAGAATTTTATCACTCTAATTCAGTTGATGATTTTCTTGCCTGCCGCGAAAACCAAGCATTTTTTGTGTTGTTAGTCCACACTGCATTGAAGAGAGTCTCAGGGGTTGATCGGCCGATAACTTCCTAGTCAACGAGAATTTTTTCTTCTTGCTTAATCAGTCTGTGGGTGGCAGTTGTCTTTTTTTCATCCCGTGCCTTTTCAGATCTACTCTTTTGGCTGCGAGGCATGTTTCCGACATCGAGAATAACTTATCGCGTATGATGGAAAACCCGTAGCCGTTGTCTTGCAAAAACCGATCGATACCTCTTTGATACTTGGTAAGAGTATCAGGCTCATAGTCGCTGCCGTCCTTCTGGCGAGTCCCTAAATTAACGCTGCCAGATAAGCAGGAGAGATGTCACATATTTGGCGGGTTTTGTGTGGCCCCATAGCAAATAGCCATTGCTGAAACTGTTTGGTAGCCGTGTTGGTGTTTCGCACAGTATTTTTCTTTTTTTGAAGACTGACGAACTCCTCCCGGTCATTATCAGTAAACTCTACATTCCAGTGATATTGTTGTTCGGGTTGGGGTGGTAAATTGTCAAAAACTTCTTCCGCAGCTAACAAATCTGACAGACTGAAAAGTTATTTTAGGTTTTCGCTGACAGATATGGTGGAATGGCAAGGTTGTTGTTATAGTGACTGTCTTATACTGGTGTCTCATGAAAATCAAAAAATATTTCAGATGATGAAAATTACTGTTTGTAATATGAAGTTCTTTTTATTTCCAAATCAGTACGGTACATGCAAATGTTGTGTTTGTTGTGTTTTTCCGAACGCATTTACCATGAATACAGGATATTTTTGAAAGTTGTGCTTTTTGAATTTGCCGGTCCTCCGATAGCACTTTTGCTTGTCGTCTTCGCGTGTGTACTTATGCATGGACGGAACAGCCGGTCGTACAGTGTGATGCTCTGCTCTTTAATTTGTTCAAATTGGTAGCACTACTAGCAGGTTAATCCGATATCGACGCATGTGTTTTATTAAGTTACTCCGCATTTCCCGACAGACATGAGTTAAGAATAATATAAATTAACCCATTTGCGTTTACACTTTACAGTTTGTTATTAAGTATTATTATTTTATTACGATCACTTAGACAGACAAGGTCCATCAGTTCCAGATTCGAGCCTTGCATTTTTTTTTTGAATTTTCCGTTGAAAAAATCAATAATATTATTAATAAGAAATATTCCTTTTCAAAATTAACTCAGCCATATGAGATTCGTTGTTCATAATACGTGTTATAATATTTTCAGGAATTCATGAAAAACGCGGCTTGAGATAGCTTTTTAAACTACAGAGAGATCAAGATGAAACCGCGTGCAAACAAACGAAACTTCAGAAAGAAATTCCTGAAAATTACTTTGGTGTCTTTGTTTTCCGATATAGAAAGACTTGCGTTAAAACTGTTTATTCAATCCGTTTTTCCCGAGAGGCTCACAAAAGTAACGAGATTTGCAATATTTTCACCGATATGCAAATGAAAGTTGAATTTGTTCGATCTTCGTAATGCTTCAGGCAGCAAAGTTGGTATTTCAACATCTTTGAAACACATCACTGCACATGAATCCCCCTATCACAACAGATCAGGTACTGGGACTAGTTCGTAAAGATGGCTATTCATAAATAGAAATGTCCAGTCTGCTACCTACACTCACTGTGTTGGTTTCACTTCAATCCTCCTTTCAACTCGTTTCTCGTATTCATTTAGGTACGGTGATCTCACAAAACAGATAGATCAGGCAGGCAATTGGTAGAAGAAAGTTACACACAATTGGTAACACTGAAAATTATTTTGTGGTTTCAGAATAAATTAAAAGCGTAAACATTCCATTCGTGTCATTTCAATTAAAATATAAAAGTCGTTGAAAAAAATTGAGAACAGTTGCAACCGTTTATCAGAACATACAGATTCAGTGTACCAGCAAAGACCTGTCCCAGAACCTGACACAAACCCTGCTCACCATGCCGTATATGGATACATACGAATGCCTTCAAAATCAACGCATACAGACGCTGCCAAAAATAACACGGGATCAAAACGGGTCTATACTATCCAGTGAAAAAGATCAAGATTCTTATTCGTTTTCGACTCCGAGAACGGTCAAAGTAACAAGCAGCCTGAAGCTGTGCAAGCGTCGAGGACTTCAAATTTGCAAATTTGCAACGAAGCGACAATGCCGACTTTTCTGTAATTTTTTAGGCAAACAAACAAACATCTCTTTTTGGAGACTGTAAGAATATCAAGGAGTTTCTGATGTGCAGGAAACATTCGTTGTCTGATCAGAAGAGTTAAGATATGTCACAGTCTTCGACACCGAGCAAGACGTCTTTTCACAAACAAGGAGTTACAGAAATTTCTTTAAAAGTTAACGACAATATTCCACCGCCAGAGATGGGAGCCTCTTGTGGTAAATCGAACTAAAGTGTAGTTTTTTACCTACAAACATTCTGACTCCAACTTTAAATGACTTCAAAAGACATGTATGTAGATAGGAGACTGACAACAAAACTTACGAAAAGAAAACTGGTGGCACAATGTTGAGATGAATCAGTCCCCACTATGGAGTGCAAAGCTTGCTTGAATCCATTATGAGCCAGGAGAGGGTACACTATTGCTATCAGTTTATAGTTTAGACAATGCTAGGAAATTTGTAGATGTAGAATACATCACAGGGCAAAATACTGGATAATCCGATATATTATCAGTACACAAGTTTCACCGGCATTGACAAAGCTGTAAAATAATTTCAGTTTTTATACTACTTCAATTTTATTTGTTTAATTATATATATTTAAGATTACTTAACAGTTGAGCAGGTCAAATTACAAATAGGTCAGGACAATTTAAACCTACATTCTAACTATGTAGGTAATGAACCAGAACACAAAAACGCGCCGTCTCATTATTAACTGATGCCCAATTCGCTTGCCAAGTGACGATAGTTTTGTTACTATGATAGGTGGTTTACTTGTACTAATTTTCAAACTAACTTCAAAAACAAAGTTTTCAAATGTATATGAATTTGTTTGAACTTCCTCGCCAAGGGTACTCCACACGATCAGTTGAGGACTGCTAGTACTGTATATTACCACAAAGGATTATAGTAATTGAACATAATATTAAATCACCAAAGTCTGCAGTGATGTCAACATATGGTCCCCGAACGTCATCAAATTCAGTGTCAATACCATCACATACTTCTCCAACATTACAAACTTCTGCCTCTGTGCGTTTGAACACTGCTTCCATATCATTGAGTTCTGCCTTTAATACATAGCCATCGTCATCGTCATCGCTTTCTGTGTCGAAAAGAAGAAAATTGCAAAGGTTCATCGGGTATTTAGTTTCAAGTTTTGTCGCATCAGTCAGAAAGTGGCAAAGTACAGACAAGGATATTGAATAGATGTCCTGTGATGCAAGAACGCAGACGTTATGACAGCACCAATCTTAAGATATCCAGGTGCGTCTACGTCGCTCTGAAAAGACAATCGACAGGACCTACAAACGAAAGTTTCGTATTTATTTCCTTCTTCCTGCTGTCCCTTGTCATCTTTGGCTGATGAATTATCTGATAAAGAAAGACAAGAAGAATCCACTTCCAGATTTTGCCGCACTGTTGCAGCACCAAGTGATAATGTCTCTGCCAGCATTGAACGTAGGGACTATGTGAGCACAGACAACCAGATAGGACACAAAAGTGGTAAAAGTACCAATCTGAAATATTGCATTTATCGTCGTCGCACTGGAAAGCCCGTCAACAGGACTAATCATCGAGATTTTCTTGTTTATTTCCTTCAGAATCCTCTTTCTGCTCCTTGTCATCTTGCGCTGATGAGCTCTGATATAAAGGAAGAAGTGCACTCAAGTCACAATCCGCCTGGCTACAATCATTATTAACAAGTTGTTTATTTAACAAGATAAAGATACAAATACAAAAGGGAGAGGGGAAGTTTCGAGGTGAAAATACAACGTATTTTATCTGATTTGGACCACGGAAATATCCCACTGGGACTAGTGGATTTCATGGCCTATCATCAAGTTATCATAGTGATAAGCTGTGGTGCCAAAGAGGGCTTGATAGAGAGATAATGAAAAATAATATAAGTAAATAAACAAATCGAGGAAAGATGTAAATTATTCCGGTACAGAATTTCAATAATGAAATGCAATTAACGATGTACGCATTTGTGGAAATACTTTCACGTGTGTGATGTAGCAGTTTTGTCAAAGAAATCATGTTTCGGATGCCCACTCTCAAAGAGGTGACTAACCCTAGAGCTTGCTAATATCTACATCATATTTACGAGGTATATTCAGATAAAAACGTGTGACAGCCAATTTATAATTTATTTTTCTTTTGCTAATTTCTTCCCGTGTTGTATTGGTTGCTATGGGACAACAGTATTATAATTCGTCACTAACTTAGAGGGTCAATAGTCCTGCAGATCTTTTATAGTCTAAGGAGTCAAGTCCTGTTCAGTTTACTATACAACACCGATGGTGTACGTAGTTGACACACAACAGCGTCAACAAGGTTAGTTTTCTTTTACAATTTCTGAAATACCCGTACTTTTAGTTGGCATGTAATCCTTTTTTTTTAAACTTGGAGAGTGTACTTTCTTCTCGATTTTATCTCGGATTTTAATGTATGATTTTTTCAGTTCTGTTTTATTTACATCATGGATATTTTATCTTATTTCTTTCGACACCTATTTTATCCAATATTCCTTATCTAGGTCGTATTTTCATATGTTTTTTCCATTAGTGTAACCCTGAAGAAGGTAGTCTGTGTACTGCCGAAACGTTGGTTTTAATAAAGTAATCTTCCTTTAAGCCGGAAACACTGGTCGAGTACACTTTTTTCATCTACCAAATTTTTGTTTTCATTACCAGATTTTGGAATTTAAATTTCCTGACACATCCAAAATACCGAGAGAGACACAGTTTACAGTTTAGCGAAGTACTGAGAATTTAAGATGACACCACTTCCAATGAAAGTAAACATCAAGAAGAAATATCACTAAATACTTTATTTCTTTATTTCTGTATTCTGATATTTTGAGACTGAGTTTCATTTTTGTTCTGAGGTAGTTAGACCCTTCATTCAAAATTGCTTACAGACATCGCTAGTTCAAATGAATTCGGACGATAGTCAGTTTCTTTGTCCATAGAAATAAACTTTTTAAATCTGTGAGCATACTATTAGGTTTTATTTAGCCTTAACTTAAACTGCATTTTTGTCTTCAAAACATTTCCCAATTGCCGCCGTCAATTCGGGAAACCTTGGTCAATCTTACGGGTAAATGTATTCCTAAAATGTATTGTCATTCACAACGAGTATCCCTGGGGTGCCGTACTTGGCTATACGCCTGAAACATAAAAAACCAAGTATCTGCAAGCCTATACTGTATAGTGTCGCTTTTTTCATAATCATAAATAAAAATCGAAAGGGAAATGTTTGCTTATACATACTGCTTCAATTTTAGCACCTCTACCAATCCACCTTCACAGCTAATTGTCTGCAGGCCTATAACATAACTAGCCTGAAACAGCACTCCTGCTCCAGCAGCGCTGTTACAGCGCTGCTGGAGCAGGAGTGCTACATGGCTGCTCCAGCAGTGCTGTTACAGCGCTGTTGGAGTAGGAGTGTTACATGGCTGCTCCAGCATGACTGTGACAGTTTGAATTCGGCAGGAGTGTTACAGGTCTGTTGCAGCATACATGTAACACACAGCTGCTTGAACAGGGTTAAACTAGCAATGTTGGACCTCCATCCATTGGACATTTTTAGTTCCGGCTGCATTTTAATTTAATTTTTGTATTATTGTTTTCAATAGTTTAAAATCATTCATTCAAAGGCATCATGGTTCTCTTTCTGTATGAGTTGTCAAATTTAATTGAATATACACATAAATTGTAGTGAATTGTGAAAAAAGCTTTACTGACTACATGCACACACACACACCCATGCAAGCCCAAGATTTAAGAGTATCATTTTGTTGTATATAGTTTAATACCTACATAATAACAAGTTGTTCGCCAAGTGTCAGTCTGCCTATAGGGCGGGTTACAGCACAGAAACTGCCCTCATTAGAGTGCAGAATGACATACTACGCTCTTTAGATAAACGTTAAGATGTAATTTTGATTTTACTCGACCTTTCTTCTGCTTTCGATACGATTGACCATGCCATACTGTTACACAGGCTGCGTCATCGGTTTGGCATCACAGGTGTTGTTTTTGACTGGTTCAATTCTTACATTACGGGGCGTACACAGTCTGTTTGCGTCAAGTCAATCCTGTCGGAAGAACAGTCGTTGTTTTGTGGTGTTCCTCAGGGTTCTGTCTTTGGACCAATTCTCTTTAGTCTCTATGTGGCACCCCTGGAGGACATTATTAACAAATATGATTTAGATTACATGATGTATGCTGACGACACCCAATCCTATATTACA